>JAQMYR010000046.1:1339248-1427287 GCA_028536675.1 Aphelocoma californica | reverse complement strand
CCGCTGTGACATGGGGGGGATCCCCAGGGCTGTGGGGGTCCCGCTGTGACATTGGGGGGGTCCCCAGGGCTGTGGGGGTCCCCCTGTGACATTGGGGGGGTCCCCACTGCCGTGGTGGCCCCACTACACCCTCACACCGTCCCCATCGCCGTGGGGGCTCCCCCAGTGCCACCCACGGGCCTGCCCCTCCCCCGGGGCGTCCCCCAGGGCGTCCCCCAGGCCCGGGGGTCCCCGCGGGGGTCCCGGTCAGTCGAGGGGGGCGGCGGCCGAGGGGCTGGCGGGGCCGGAGCTGCCGGCGGCGGTGCCACGGGTGCCGCTGTACTGCCCGATGAAGGAGCCGTCCTCGTTGAACTGGACATCGGCGCTGCCGCCGTAGCCGGCCAGGCTGTCGTCACTGCCCAGCGCCGCGCCCGCCGCGCCCAGCGAGCGCCCCGAGCTGCCCGACGCCTTCTCCTCGCCGTCGCTGGGGACAGCGGCCACACCGGTGGCACCAATGTCAACAGTGACACAAGCAATGGCCCAAGCAATGGCCCAAGCAATGGCCCAAGCAATGGCCCAAGCAATGAGCCAACCAGTGACCAAACCACTGACCCAACCAGTGACCAAACCACTGACCCAACCAGTGACCCAACGACACCCAACCAGTGACCCAACCATTGACTCAACAACACACAACCAATGACCCAACCAACATCCAACCAATGACCCAACCGATGACCCAACCAACACCCAACCAACACCCAACCACTGACCCAACAACACCCAACCATCAACCCAACCAGCACCCAACCAACACCCAACCAACACCCAACCAACACCCAACCAATGACCCAACCAACATCCAACCAATGCCCAATCAACACCCAACCAGTGACCCAACCAGTGATCCAACCAACACCCAACCAGTGACCCAACCAGTGACCCAACAACACCCAACCAATGACCCAACAACACCCAACCAATGATGCAACAACACCCAACCAGTGACCCAACAACACCCAACCAACACCCAACCAACACCCAACCAACACCCAACCATTGACCCAACCAACATCCAACCAGTGACCAAACCAACACCCAACCAACACCCAACAAACACCCAACCAGTGACCCAACAACACCCAATCAGTGACTGAACCAACACCCAACCAGTGACCCAACCAGCACCCAACCAACACCCAACCAACACCCAACCAACACTCAACCAATGACCCAACCAACATCCAACCAATGCCCAACCAACACCCCAACCAGTGACCCAACCAGTGACCCAACAACACCCAACCAATGACCCAACCAACACCCAACCAATGACCCAACCAACATCCAACCAGTGACCAAACCAACACCCAACCAACACCCAACAAACACCCAACCAGTGACCCAACAACACCCAATCAGTGACCGAACCAACACCCAACCAGTGACCCAACCAGTGACCGAACCACACCCAACCAATGACCCAACCAACACCCAACCAGTGACCCAACAACACCCAATCAGTGACCGAACCAACACCCAACCAGTGACCCAACCACACCCAAACAATGACCCAACCAACACCCAACCAACACCCAACCAGTGACCCAACCAACACCCAACCAATGCCCAATCAACACCCAACCAACACCCAACCAGTGACCCAACCACACCCAACCAATGACGCAACAACACCCAACCAACACCCAACCAACACCCAACCATTGACCCAACCAACACCCAACCATTGACCCAACCGATGACCCAACCAGCACCCAACCAGTGATCCAACCATTGACCCAACAACACCCAACCGCGGCCTTCTCCTCGTCATCATTGGTGACATCACTGTCACCAGTGTCGCCATCATTGCCAAAACACAACGAACGCCCCCAACACCATCACCAATCCCCCCCCACCACCATTGTCACCCCCACCACCCCCGCACCCCCCACTGCCCCCACCCCGCATGGGGGGACACGAGGGGGGCCCCAGGGTGGGGATGGGGGGAGGGTAAATGAAGGCTGTGAGGGGCTGTGTGGTGGGGGGGGAGGGGAATGACGTGAATGAGGACCCCCTCAACCCCCAGGGACCCCCAATGCCCCCCCAGGGGAGTGGGGACCCCTCCAGGGGTGCAATGACCCCCCCGGGATCCCCCCAAAGCCCCAGCACCCAATGAGGATTCAGGGAACCCCCCCAACCCCCCCTCCCATGGGTGCAGTGACCCCCCCCCGGCCCCCCCTTACCTCTCCAGGGACCTGCGTTAGCCCAGGGCAATTAGCAGAGGGCGGTTAACGAGGAGGCGAGCGATTAGTGAGAGAGGGGCAGTTACCATTTAGTGAGGGGGGCAATTAATTCATGAGGGGAGCAGTTAATGAGGGCGGCAATTAATGAGGAGGTAATTAGTGGGGGGGGGGGGGGCAGATCACCGGCTGCTCAGCAGCTCTGGACGCGCCCATCGCGACAGGCCACGCCCCTCCCTAAAACCACGCCCACTCCCGAGCAGACCCCGCCCCCTCTCAATGAAGCCACGCCCATTTGACGCTGACCACGCCCCCTTTTGCCCAGGCCACGCCCCCTCCTCACCGGTACTCCCCGAAGGTCTCGTCCTTCATGGGCCGCGCCTCCGAGTCCACCTGCGTGTCCTCCTTGTCCTTCACTGGGGGGGCACCGCTGGGTTCGAGGGGGGGCACGGCACCCCCGGGACCCTCCCCCAGCCGCCGGGACCCCCCCCCGGGATTCCCTCAGACCTTGGGGACCCCCCCCCCATTCCCAGAAAGCCCCCCCAGAGCTCCCCTAAAAATTTGGAGTTTCCCTTTGTCCCGTGTCCCCACGTCCTCCCTTCCCCACCCCTCCCCCCTCCAGGCTTGGGGACCCCTCGACGCCTTCCCCAAATTAAGAGCCCCCTCCCCAAGCCCTGGGGACCCCCCCCCCCACCTCCACAACCCCCTCCCAGGGTCCCCCCAAAACTCGGACCCCTCCCCTTGTTCCCATCACCCCCAGTCTCCCACTGCAGCTCCAAATTCTCCCCTCAGCCTCGGGGACCCCCCCCGACCTCTCCCCCAAATTAACAACCCCCTCCCCAAGCCTTGGGGACCCCCCAGACCCCCCTAAAACCACGGACCCCTCCCCTTATCCCTCCCATCTCCAGCCTCCCATTGCCCCCCCCCCCAAACCCCCCCCCTCCCCAGCCTTAGGGACCCCCCCCAACCCCCTCCCCAAACCCCCGTCCCCACCCTCAGGACCCCTCCCCACACCTTGAGGACCCCCCCAAAACAAAAACCTCCACAACAAAACCCCCGTGTGGAGCCTCCGGGGCAGGAGGAGCCTGCGCGGGGGGGATTTGGGGGTGCCGGGGGGGGTCCCGGGGGTGCCGGGGGGGGCCGGGGGGCTCTGGGCTCACCCGAATACTTGCCCCCCTTGCTGCGTTTGATGAAGCAGAGGATGAGGAGCAGCAGCAGCAGCAGCACCGCGGCGCTCACGAAGCCGATGAACCAACCCTCGGTGGCGAAGCCGCCCGCGGGGCTCGGCACCACTGCGGGGGGGGGGGGGGGAGGAGGGGGGGCAAAAATCCGCTCTTGGGGACCCCCCCGGAGACTTTGGCAACACCCGCGAAGGAGTTCAGGGCATCCCCGAGCGGTTTTGGGGACATCCGAGCGGTTTTGGGGACACCCCCGAGGAGTTCAGGGCATCCCCGAGCGATTTTGGGGACCCCCCCAGAGGTTTTGGGGACACCCCCGAGGAGTTCAGGGCATCCCCGAGCGATTTTGGGGACCCCCCCAGAGGTTTTGGGGACACCCCCGAGGAGTTCAGGGCATCCCCGAGCGATTTTGGGGACCCCCCCCAGAGGTTTTGGGGAGACCCCCGAGGAGTTCAGGGCATCCCCGAGCGATTTTGGGGACATCCGAGAGGTTTTGGGGAGACCCCCGAGGAGTTCAGGGCATCCCCGAGCGATTTTGGGGACCCCCCCCAGAGGTTTTGGGGAGACCCCCGAGGAGTTCAGGGCATCCCCGAGCGATTTTGGGGACCCCCCAGAGGTTTTGGGGAGACCCCCGAGGAGTTCAGGGCATCCCCGAGCGATTTTGGGGACCCCCCCAGAGATTTTGGGGACACCCCCGAGGAGTTCAGGGCATCCCCGAGCGGTTTTGGGGACATCCGAGAGGTTTTGGGGAGACCCCCGAGGAGTTCAGGGCATCCCCGAGCGGTTTTGGGGACATCCGAGAGGTTTTGGGGAGACCCCCGAGGAGTTCAGGGCATCCCCGAGCGGTTTTGGGGACATCCGAGAGGTTTTGGGGAGACCCCCGAGGAGTTCAGGGCATCCCCGAGCGGTTTTGGGGAACCCCCCCAGCAACTTTGGGGATCTCCTGAGCAGCTTTGGGACCCCCCCCCCACCCTGAACAGTTTTGGGGGTCCGTGGGGGTTTGGGATATCTGGGGGGGGGGGCGCGGGTTGAGGGTCTAGGGGGGGTTCACGGGATTTGGGGTGGATTTTGGGGTGATTTTGGGGGATCCACGGCGATTTGGGCTGGATTTTGGGGGATCCACGGCGATTTGGGGTGATTTTGGAGGGACCCACGGCGATTTGAGGTGATTTTGGGGTGGATTTGGAGTGGATTTTGGGGGACCCACGGCGATTTGGGGTGATTTTGGGGGTGGATTTTGGGGTGGATTTTGGGGGATCCACGGCGATTTGGGGTGACTTTGGGGTGGATTTTGGGGTGGATTTGGGGTGGATTTTGGGGGATCCACGGCGATTTGGGGTGATTTTGGGGGTGGATTTTGGGGTGGATTTTGGGGTGGATTTTGGGGGATCCACACGGTCCACGGCAGTTTTGGGGCCCTCAATGGGACCCACAGGAGTTTGGAGTGGGGATGGGGAGCGGGGTGGGGCCGGAGGGGTTTTTGGGGGATCTGTGGAGCTCCGGGAGGGTCTCGCGGCTCTGCGGGGGTGGATTTTGGGGTGATTTGGGGGGATCCACGGCGATTTGGGGTGATTTTGGGGTGGATTTTGGGGTGGATTTGGGGTGGATTTTGGGGGATCCACGGCGATTTGAGGTGATTTTGGGGTGGATTTTGGGGTGGATTTTGGGGTGGATTTTGGGGTGGATTTTGGGGTGGATTCTGGGGGACCCACGGCGATTTGGGGTGATTTTGGGGTGGATTTTGGGGTGGATTTGGGGGGATCCACACGGTCCACGGCAGTTTTGGGGCCCTCAATGGGACCCACAGGAGTTTGGAGTGGGGATGGGGAGCGGGGTGGGGCCGGAGGGGTTTTTGGGGGATCTGTGGAGCTCCGGGAGGGTCTCGCGGCTCTGCGGGGGTGGATTTTGGGGTGGATTTGGGGTGGATTTTGGGGTGATTTTGGGGGATCCACGGCGATTTGGGGTGATTTGGGGGTGATCTGGGGGATCCACGGCGATTTGAGGTGATTTTGGGGTGGATTTTGGGGTGGATTTTGGGGTGGATTTGGGGTGGATTTTGGGGGATCCACGGCGATTTGAGGTGATTTTGGGGTGGATTTTGGGGTGGATTTTGGGGTGGATTTGGGGTGGATTTGGGGGTGATCTGGGGGGATCCACGGCGATTTGAGGTGATTTTGGGGAGGATTTGGGGTGGATTTGGGGTGGATTTTGGGGGATCCACAGCGATTTGGGGTGATTTTGGGGTGGATTTTGGGGTGGATTTTGGGGTGGATTTGGGGTGGATTTTGGGGGACCCACGGCGATTTGGGGTGATTTTGGGGTGGATTTTGGGGTGGATTTTGGGGTGGATTTTGGGGTGGATTCTGGGGGACCCACGGCGATTTGGGGTGATTTTGGGGTGGATTTTGGGGTGGATTTTGGGGTGGATTTTGGGGTGGATTCTGGGGGACCCACGGCGATTTGGGGTGATTTTGGGGTGGATTTTGGGGTGGATTTTGGGGGATCCACACGGTCCACGGCAGTTTTGGGGCCCTCAATGGGACCCACAGGAGTTTGGAGTGGGGATGGGGAGCGGGGTGGGGCCGGAGGGGTTTTTGGGGGATCTGTGGAGCTCCGGGAGGGTCTCGCGGCTCTGCGGGGGTGGATTTTGGGGTGAAGCCGGGCGGTTTCGGGGCTCACTGGTGCCGTTGGTGTGCACCTCGCTCTCCCAGAACGCCACGCGCTCCCCGGAGTGGTTCCGCCCCACGAACTGGACCCGGTACGAGGTCCCGGGCCGGAGGTCCCCGAGCCGGTACCGGCCCAAGGAGGAGTTGGCCCGGCCCGAGGAGCGCCAGGGCTCCTCCGCTGCGACAGGGAGGGGGAGGGGCGAGGCTCGTAGGGGGCGGAGAGACCCCCAGAGACCCCCGCACCCCCTTTTTTTCACCGGATGTCCCAAGCGCCGTTTGGTCCCAAAAGACCCGGAATTTCCCCCAAATCCCCTGTGGGACCCCACCCAAATCCCCTGTGGGACCCCCCCAGACCCTTCCCATCACCCAGAGCCCCCCAGACCCCTCCCCACCCCTCGATTTCCCCCATCTCCCCCTACTCAGGGTTCCCAAAACCCCACTCGGGACCCCCCAAATCCCTCCTAGATCCCCCCAAAACCCCCCCAGGGAACCCCCAAACCCCCCACGGGACCCCTCCCCCATTGTTCCCCAAGGACCCCCCAGACCCCTCCTCCCCAAACCCCATTTCCCCCCTTCTCCGGACCCCCAAACCCCCCCCCCAGAACTCCCCAACGGCCCCTCCCAGTCCCTCCCAGTATCCCCCAGTCCCTTACTGGTTTTGCTCATGTACTCGACCTCGAACTCGATGTTGGCCTGGGGCTGGGCGAGGGTCCAGCGCAGGACGGTGAAATCCTCGCCCACCTCCCCAAAACCGACGCTCCCCAGCACCGGCAGCACTGCGGGGGGGGGCGCGGGCAGGGGGGGGTCACCCCAAATTCCCCTCCCCCAGACCCCCCCAAACCCCCCCGCCTCAGCCTCTGGGGCTCCCCCCCCCCCCCGCCCTCGACATTTTGGGGGTCGCAGGGTCCCTCTCGTGGGGGTCTCAAGGTGTTTCCCCCCCCCCCCGTTATTTCCAGACCGCCCCCCCCAGGTGGCTTTGGGGCCATCCCGCCAGTTTTGGGGTCCCTCCCCCAGTTTCGGCAGTTTTTGGGGTCCCTCCCCGGCAGTTTCGGGTCCCCCCCCCATCTCCAGGATCCCCCCCACTTTTGGGGGGCAGTTTGGGGGTCCCCAGGGTGCTTTCAGCCCCCTTCCCCCGCTAATTCCAGATCCCTCCCCAATTTCGGATCCCCCTCCGCTAATTCCAGATCCTCCCCCAATTTTGGGGTCCCTCCCGGCAGTTTTTGGGGTCCCTCCCCGGCGGTTTTCGGATCCCCGCCGTGGCCAGGATTCCCTCCACTTTTGGGGGGCAGTTTTGGGGTCCCCAGGGTGCTTTCGGCCCCCTTCCCCCGCTAATTCCGGATCCCCCCCCCAGTTTCAGATCCCCCCAGTTCCGGGCTCCCTCCCGGCACTTTTTGGCCTCCCCTGGCACTTTTTGGGCTCCCCCGGCACTTTTTGGGCTTCCCTGGCAGTTTTTGGGCTCCCCTGGCACTTTTTGGCCTCCCCTGGCACTTTTTGGGCTCCCTCCCGGCACTTTTTGGGCTCCCCTGGCACTTTTTGGGCTCCCTCCCGGCACTTTTTGGGCTCCCTCCCGGCACTTTTTGGGCTCCCTCCTGGCACTTTTTGGGCTCCCTCCCGGCACTTTTTGGGCTCCCCTGGCACTTTTTGGCTCCCTCCCGGCACTTTTTGGGCTCCCTCCCGGCACTTCTTGGGCTCCCCCGGCACTTTTTGGGCTCCCCTGGCACTTCTTGGGCTCCCCCGGCACTTTTTGGGCTCCCCCGGCACTTTTTGGGCTCCCTCCCGGCACTTTTTGGGCTCCCTCCCGGCACTTTTTGGCCTCCCCTGGCACTTTTTGGGCTCCCTCCCGGCACTTTCTGGCCTCCCTCCCGGCGCTTTCTGGCCTCCCCCGGCACTTTTTGGGCTCCCCCGGCACTTTTTGGGCTCCCTCCCGGCACTTCTTGGGCTCCCCCGGCACTTTTTGGGCTCCCCTGGCACTTTTTGGGCTCCCCCGGCACTTTTTGGGCTCCCCCGGCACTTTTTGGGCTCCCTCCCAGCACTTTTTGGGCTCCCTCCTGGCACTTTTTGGCCTCCCCTGGCACTTTCTGGGCTCCCCCGGCAGTTTTTGGGCTCCCCCGGCACTTTCTGGCCTCCCCCGGCACTTTTTGGGCTCCCTCCCGCCACTTTTTGGCCTCCCCCGGCACTTTTTGGGCTCCCCCGGCACTTTTTGGGCTCCCCCGGCGGTTTTCGGGCTGCGCACCGGGCTCGGGGGCGAGGCTGGCGAGGCGCACGAGGGGCGCGCCGGGCCCGTGGCGAGTGCGGGCGCGGAGCTCGAGCCGGTACCGCCCGCGCGGCTCCAGCCGGGCCAGGGTCGTGTTCAGGGTCCCGGGGGGGAAGGAGATCTCGTACGGGAACCCCCCCTCGGTCTGGTTCTCTGCGGGGAGGGGTCGCGGATGCTGCGGGAACCCCAAAAAACCCCGCCCGGAACAGCCCAAACTCCCCCAAAACCAGCCCGAAACGGCCCCGGAGGAGCCCCAGAACAGCCGCAGCTCCCCCAAAAAACCCTCTCCCAGTGCTCCCAGCGCTCCCACAGCTCGCTCCCAGTGCTCCCAGTACCTCCCAGAACCCTCTCCCAGTGCTCCCAGTGCTCCCACAGCCCGCTCCCAGTGCTCCCAGTACCTCCCAGAACCCTCTCCCAGTGCTCCCAGTGCTCCCAGTACCTCCCAGAACCCTCTCCCAGTGCTCCCAGTGCTCCCAGTGCTCCCACAGACCGCTCCCAGTGCTCCCAGTACCTCCCAGAACCCTCTCCCAGTGCTCCCAGTGCTCCCAGTACCTCCCAGAACCCTCTCCCAGTGCTCCCAGTGCTCCCACAGCCCGCTCCCAGTGCTCCCAGTACCTCCCAGAACCCTCTCCCAGTGCTCCCAGTGCTCCCAGTACCTCCCAGAACCCCCTCCCAGTGCCTCCCAGTGCCCCCACAGCCCGTTCCCAGTACCTCCCAGTGCTCCCAGAACCCTCTCCCAGTGCTCCCAGTGCCCCCACAGCCCGCTCCCAGTACCTCCCAGTGCTCCCAGAACCCCCTCTCAGCGCTCCCAGTGCCTCCCAGTGCCCCCACAGCCCGCTCCCAGTACCTCCCAGTGCTCCCAGAACCCCCTCCCAGCGCGCCCAGTGCTCCCAGTGATCCCACAGCCCGTTCCCAGTGCCTCCCAGTGCTCCCATAGCCCACTCCCAGTACCTCCCAGTGCTCCCAGAACCCCCTCCCAGCACGCCCAGTGCTCCCAGTGCCCCCACAGCCCACTCCCAGTACCTCCCAGTACCTCCCAGTGTTCCCAGAACCCTCTCCCAGCGCTCCCAGTGCTCCCATACCCCACTCGCAGTGCCTCCCAGTGCTCCCATACCCCACTCCCAGTGCCTCCCAGTTCCCCCTAACCCTCTCCCAGTGCCTCCCAGTGCTCCCATACCCCACTCGCAGTGCCTCCCAGCGCTCCCAGTGCTCCCATACCCCACTCGCAGTGCCTCCCAGCGCTCCCAGTGCTCCCATACCCCACTCCCAGTGCCTCCCAGCGCTCCCAGTGCTCCCATACCCCACTCCCAGTGCCTCCCAGTTCCCTCTCACCCCCTCCCAGTGCTCCCAGTGCTCCCAGTGCTCCCATACCCCACTCCCAGTGCCTCCCAGTGCCTCCCAGCGCTCCCATACCCCACTCCCAGTGCCTCCCAGCGCTCCCAGTGCTCCCATACCCCACTCCCAGTGCCTCCCAGTTCCCTCTCACCCCCTCCCAGTGCTCCCAGTGCTCCCAGTGCTCCCATACCCCACTCCCAGTGCCTCCCAGTGCCTCCCAGCGCTCCCATACCCCACTCCCAGTGCCTCCCAGCGCTCCCAGTGCTCCCATACCCCACTCCCAGTGCCTCCCAGTTCCCTCTCACCCCCTCCCAGTGCTCCCAGTGCTCCCAGTGCTCCCATACCCCAACTCGCAGTGCCTCCCAGTTCCCCCTAACCCCCTCCCAGCGCTCCCAGTGCTCCCATACCCCACTCCCAGTGCCTCCCAGCGCTCCCAGTGCTCCCATACCCCACTCCCAGTGCCTCCCAGTGCTCCCAGTGCTCCCATACCCCAACTCGCAGTGCCTCCCAGTGCCTCCCAGTGCTCCCATACCCCACTCCCAGTGCCTCCCAGTGCCTCCCAGTGCTCCCATACCCCACTCCCAGTGCCTCCCAGCGCTCCCAGTGCTCCCACACCCCACTCCCAGTGCCTCCCAGTTCCCTCTCACCCCCTCCCAGTGCTCCCAGTGCTCCCAGTGCTCCCATACCCCAACTCGCAGTGCCTCCCAGTTCCCCCTAACCCCCTCCCAGCACTCCCAGTGCTCCCATACCCCACTCGCAGTGCCTCCCAGCGCTCCCAGTGCTCCCATACCCCACTCCCAGTGCCTCCCAGTTCCCTCTCACCCCCTCCCAGTGCTCCCAGTGCTCCCAGTGCTCCCATACCCCAACTCGCAGTGCCTCCCAGTTCCCCCTAACCCCCTCCCAGCGCTCCCAGTGCTCCCATACCCCACTCCCAGTGCCTCCCAGCGCTCCCAGTGCTCCCATACCCCACTCCCAGTGCCTCCCAGTGCTCCCAGTGCTCCCATACCCCAACTCGCAGTGCCTCCCAGTTCCCCCTAACCCCCTCCCAGCACTCCCAGTGCTCCCATACCCCACTCCCAGTGCCTCCCAGCGCTCCCATACCCCACTCCCAGTGCCTCCCAGTGCTCCCATACCCCACTCCCAGTGCCTCCCAGTGCTCCCATACCCCACTCCCAGTGCCTCCCAGCGCTCCCAGTGCTCCCACACCCCACTCCCAGTGCTCCCATACCCCAACTCGCAGTGCCTCCCAGTTCCCCCTAACCCCCTCCCAGCGCTCCCAGTGCTCCCATACCCCACTCCCAGTGCCTCCCAGCGCTCCCAGCGCTCCCATACCCCACTCCCAGTGCCTCCCAGCGCTCCCAGTGCTCCCACACCCCACTCCCAGTGCTCCCAGTGCTCCCAGTGCTCCCACACCCCACTCCCAGTGCTCCCAGTGCTCCCAGTGCTCCCATACCCCAACTCGCAGTGCCTCCCAGTTCCCCCTAACCCTCTCCCAGTGCTCCCAGTGCTCCCATACCCCACTCCCAGTGCCTCCCAGCGCTCCCAGTGCTCCCATACCCCACTCCCAGTGCCTCCCAGCGCTCCCAGCGCTCCCATACCCCACTCCCAGTGCCTCCCAGTGCCTCCCAGTGCTCCCATACCCCACTCCCAGTGCCTCCCAGTTCCCCCTAACCCCCTCCCAGCGCTCCCAGTGCTCCCATACCCCACTCCCAGTGCTCCCAGTGCTCCCATACCCCACTCCCAGTGCCTCCCAGCGCTCCCAGCGCTCCCATACCCCACTCCCAGTGCCTCCCAGTTCCCCCTCACGCCCTCCCAGTGCGCACCCAGTCGGTACTGGAGCAGGAAGCCGCTCAGGACGCCGTTGGGGTGGCGCGGCCGCCGCCACTCGAGGCCCAGCGCGGTGTCCCCGAGCCGCTCCACGCGCAGCTCCTCGGGGGGGCCCGGGACTGGGGGGGGGGCTGCGGTCAGGGACCCCCGAATCCCCCCCAAATGGGGACGGGGGAGCGCCGGGAAGGAGTCTGGGGGCGGGGGGAGGGCCGCGGGCTGGGGTCTCGGGGGGGTTTGGGGTGGATTTTGGGGTTCCGGGGGTGGAGCTGAGGAGGCTCGGGGGGGTTTTGAGGTCCCCTGGGGTGGATTTTGGGGTCCCCGGGGTGGAGCTGAGGAGGCTCAGGGGGGTTTTGAGGTCCCCTGGGGGGAATTTTGGGGTCCCCGGGGTGGAGCTGAGGAGGCTCAGGGGGGTTTTGAGGTCCCCTGGGGTGGATTTTGGGGTCCCCGGGGTGGAGCTGAGAAGGCTCGGGGGGGTTTTGAGGTCCCCTGGGGGGGATTTTGGGGTCCCCGGGGTGGAGCTGAGGAGGCTCAGGGGGGTTTGGAGTTTCCCTGGGGTGGATTTTGGGGTCCCCGGGGTGGAGCTGAGGAGGCTCGGGGGGGTTTTGAGGTCCCCTGGGGTGGATTTTGGGGTCCCATCACAAGATTTTGGGGTCCCGGGGAGGTTTCTGGGGTCCCGGAGTGGATTTTGGTGTCCATGGGGTGGATTTTGGGGCGTCTCAAAACAAGTTTTTGGGGTCCCGGGGAGGTTTCTGGGGTCCCAGAGTGGATTTGGGTGTCCGTAGCGGAGATTTTGGGGTCCCGAGTGCAGTTTTTGGGGTCCCAGAACAGAATTTTGGGGTTCAGGGCAACTCTGCTGCCCCAGCTTCGCTTTCTACCCTCCACGGGATGGAGATTTTAGGGTGCCGAGTTTTCTTTTTGGGGTCCCGATTTCTCTTTTTGGGGTCCCGATTTCTCTTTTTGGGGTGCGGATTTTGGGGTTCAGGATGGGGAGGGGTCTCACCTCCCTCGGGGGTGTGGAAATGGATCTCGGCGCTGGGGGGTCCCGCCCCCCGCCCGTTGAACACCAGCACCTGCAGGCGGTAGCGGCTCCAGGGGTGCAGCCCCCCCAAAACCGCCTCGCTGGCCTCGCCCGGCACCGTCAGCACCCCCGGCTGGGGGGGGGGCCCGGGGGTCGCGGGGGGGGGGCGCCTGGCGCCGGGAGCGCTCCCCCACCCACCCCTCGCGCCAGTACAGCACCTGCGGGGGAGGGGGGAAAAGTGAGGAGGGGGCGTCGGGATCCCACCCCCCAAAAAAAAATTCCCCAAATTGTCCCCAGGAGCCCCCAAAATGCAACTGGGGGAGGGGGTCGGGGGAGGGGGTCAGGACCCCCCGAAAATGCCCCGAATTGTTCCCGCACCCCACAGCTTCAGGAGACCCCAAAAGGTGAGGAGGGGGCGAAGGGACACCCCCCCAAAACCGCCCCAAATCTCGCCCCCACCCCCCCCAAAACCGCCCCAAATCTCGCCCCCACCCCCCCCAAAACCGCCCCAAATCTCGCCCCCACCCCCCCAAAACCGCCCCAAATCTCGCCCCCACCCCCCCCAAAACCACCCCAAATCTCGCCCCCACCCCCCCCAAAACCGCCCCAAATCTCGCCCCCACCCCCCCAAAAACCGCCCTAAATCTCGCCCCCACCCCACCAGCAGCGCCCAGACCCCCCCAAAAACCCCCTCGAAACGCCCCCCCACACATTCCCAGCCCCCCCAGGCAGATGGGACCCCCCCAAAATCACCTCAAATCCCCCCCCCAAATTCCCAGGACCCTCCTGACCCCCTAAATCTGCTTCAAACCGAGCCCCCAGACCCCCCAAACCGCTTCAAAGCGCCCCCCCCCCCATTCCCGGGAGCCCCCAGACCCCCCAAAACCACCTCGAGCAGCCCCCCCCGGCCCCCCCCGGCCCCCCCTTACCCGGTAGCCCCGCAGGTGCCCCCGCAGGTCCCGGGGGTCCCCCCCCAGGCTCCAGGTGACCCGGACGCTGGTGCTGTTCAGGATCTCCACCCCCACATTTTCGGGGTACACCAGGGGCACTGGGGGGGCGGGGGAAGGGCGGCGTGAGCCCCCCCGGACCCCCCCACAGAGAGGGACCCCTTCCCCAAATTCCCCCCCCAAATCAGGGCGCTGTAAAACCCCCCCCCGAGTGGGGGATTCGAGGGGGGACCCCCAAAATGCAGCCCCGGGTTTGGGGTGACCCCCAGAATTTGGGGTTTGCCCAGCCCTGGGGGCTTTCGGAACCCTCGGATTTGGGGTGTCCTCCCAGATTTGGGGTGTCCTCCCAGATTTGGGGTCTCCCCAACCTTGCCTCTCCCAAAACTCCCAGATTTGGGGTCTCCCCGCAATTTGTCTCTCCCAGCACCCCCCTAAATTTGGGATCCCCCCAACTTCGGGTTTCCCAGCACCCCCAAATTCGGGATCCCCCCCTTTACTCCCCCCATCCCCCCCAGATTTGGGGTCACCCCCACATTTATCTCTCCCATCACCCCCCCCCCCAAATATGGGATCCCCCCCTTTTCTCCCCCCACATTTGGGGTCTCTCCCTCTTTCCCCAGTGGGGGTTTTTTTTTTGGGGGGGGGGGGGTTCCCCAAAACTCACGGTCCTCCCCGGAGTAGCCGATGACCAGGGGGGGCTCGGGGCCCTTCCCGGCCTCGTTGACCGCCTGGACCCGGATCTCGTAGGGGCTGAAAGTTGGGGTGTCCCGGACCACCAAGGGGGGGGGCCCCCACCGTGTCCTCGTGCCAGTTGCCCCGGACCAGCTCCAGCGGCCGCCACTGGACCCGGTACCGGAGCTCGGGGGCGTTCCAGTCCCCGGGGGGCAGCGGCTGGAGGTGAGGGGGGGGGGGAAGAGCACCCCAAAATCACCCCTGGACTCCCCAAAATATCCCCAATATAGCCCTAAATAGGGACCCTAAAACCAGCCCTAAAACCAGCCCTAAATCCAGCCCTAAAACCAGCCCCGAACCGGCTCCCCCCGCCCCGGTCCCTGCACCCGGTACCGGAGCTCGGGGCCGTTCCAGTCCCCCGGGGGGGTGGAGAGCACCCCAAAATCAGCCCCGAACCCCCAAAAACCAGCCCTGAACCCCCAAAAAACAGCCCCGAACCCCCAAACCGAGCTCTGAAACCCCAAACCCAGCCCCGGCCACCAGACCCAGAACCGCGGCTGCCAGAGCCCCCTTGCCCCCCAAAAAAGTGCCCCGAACCCCCCCAAAACTCGTCCCAAACCCCTCAGGAACCCCCAAAATCTGCCCCGAATCCCCCCAGACCCCCTCGAGCCCCTCCCCCATCCCAAACCTGTCCCGAACCACCCCAAATACCCGCGGGAGCGCCCCAAAATCCCCGAGAGCCGCCCCAAACCTGCTCTGAGCCCCCCAAATCCACCCCAAAGCCCCCCAGAACCCCCCAAAATCCACCCCAAACCCCCCAAAACCTGCTCTGAGCCCCCCAAATCCCCCCAAACCTTCTCTGAGCCCCCCAAATCCACCCCAAAGTCCCCCAGAACCCCCCCAAATCCACCCCAAACCTGCTCTGAGCCCCCCAAATCCACCCCAAAGTCCCCCAGAACTCCCCCAAATCCCCCCCAAACCTGTTCTGAGCCCCCCAAATCCCCCCAAATCCACCCCAAACCTGCTCTGAGCCCCCCCAAATCCACCCCAAAGCCCCCCAGAACCCCCCCAAATCCATCCCAAACCTGCTCTGAGCCCCCCCAAATCCCCCCAAATCCACCCCCAAACCTGCTCTGAGCCCCCCCAAATCCACCCCAAAGCCCCCCAGAACCCCCCCAAATCCATCCCAAACCTGCTCTGAGCCCCCCCAAATCCACCCCAAATCCACCCCAAACCTGCTCTGAGCCCCCCCAAATCCACCCCAAATCCCCCCAGAACTCCCCCAAATCCACCCCAAACCTGTTCTGAGCCCCCCAAATCCCCCCAAATCCACCCCAAACCTGCTCTGAGCCCCCCAAATCCACCCCAAAGTCCCCCAGAACTCCCCCAAATCCCCCCCAAACCTGTTCTGAGCCCCCCAAATCCCCCCCAATCCCCCCCAAACCTGCTCTGAGTCCCCCAATCCCCCCCAAACCGGCTCTGAGCCCCCCCAAATCCCCCCCAATCCCCCCCCAAACCGGCTCTGAGCACCCCCAAATCCACCCCAAATCCCCCCCAAACCTGCTCTGAGCCCCCCCAAATCCACCCCAAATCCCCCCCAATCCCCCCCCAAACCGGCTCTGAGCACCCCCAAATCCACCCCAAATCCCCCCCAAACCTGCTCTGAGCCCCCCCAAATCCACCCCAAATCCCCCCCAATCCCCCCCCAAACCTGCTCTGAGCCCCCCAAATTCCCCCCAATTCTCTCCAAACCTGCTCTGAGCCCCCCCAAAACCACCCCAAGTCCCCTCCAATCCCCCCCAAAGCGGCCCTGAGCCCCCCCAAATCCACCCCAAATTCCCCCCAAACCTGCTCTGAGCCCCCCAATCCCCCCCAAACCGGCTCTGCCCCCCCCAGAGCCCCCCCGAGCCCCCCGTACCTGCCAGGTGATCACCAGGTTGTTGGTCTCGTTCCCCTCCCCCTTCACCCCCATCGGGTACCGCTCAGGGGCTGCGGAAAAAGGGTCAGGGACCCCCCCAAATCCTCGAGGACCCCTCAAAATCCTCGGGCACCCCCCCCAAATCCTCAGGGACCTTCTGGGGGGCTCAGAGACCCCCAAAAACCCCCCAAAAATTCTTCTTATTTTTTTTTCAGGGGGGTTTGATGGGTTTTGGGGGGATTTGGGGAGTGTTTTGGGGGGTCTTCATGGGATTTTTGAGGTATTTGATGGGATTTGGGGGGATTTCAGGTGTTTTTGGGGTATTTAATGGGATCTTTGGGGTATTTAATGGGATTTTTTTGGGGCGTTTAGGATGTTTGGGGGGTATTTAATGGGATCTTGGGGGTATTTAGAGTACTTGAGGGATAGTTAATGGGGTTTTTTGGGTATTTAATGGGGTTTTTGGAGTATTTAGAATATTTTGGGAGTCTTTACGGGATTTTTGAGGTATCTAATGGGATTTTTGGGGCATTTCGGGTATTTTTGGGGTATTTCATGGGAGTGTTGTGGTATTTCGTGTATTTTTAGGGTATTTCATGGGATCTTTTTAGGTGTTTAATGGGATTTTTTGGGGTATTTAGGGTATTTTGGGGGTGTTTAATGGGATTTTGGGGCTATTTGGGGTATTTTGGGACTATTTAGGGTATTTTGGGGGTGTTTAGTGGGATTTTGGGGCTATTCAGGGTATTTTGGGACTATTTAGGGTATTTTGGGGGTATTTAATGGGATTTTGGGGGTGTTTAGGATATTTTGGGACTATTTAGGGTATTTTGGGGGTATTTAATGGGATTTTGGGGGTGTTTAGGGTATTTTGGAAGTATTTAATGGGATTTTGGGGGTATTCAGGGTATTTTGGGGGTGTTTAGTGGGATTTTGGGGGTGTTTAGGATATTTTGGGGGTGTTTAATGGGATTTTGGGGGTGTTTAGGATATTTTGCGGTGTTTAATGGGATTTTGGGGGTATTTAATGGGATTTTGGGGGTGTTTAATGGGATTTTGGGGGTGTTAAGTGGGATTTTGGGGGTGTTTAGGATATTTCGGGGTGTTTAATGGGATTTTGGGGGTGTTTAACGGGATTTTGGGGGTATTTAATGGGATTTTGGGGGTGTTTAATGGGATTTTCGGGGTATTTAATGGGATTTTGGGGGTGTTTAATGGGGTTTTGGGGGTGTTCAGTGGGATTTTGGGGGTGTTTAGGATACTTTTGGGGTCACTCACCGGCCGGGGCGGTGCTGATGGCGGCGCTGGGCGTGCTGGGGTCCCCCTGGCCGTAGCCGTTGACCGCCCGCACCCGGAACCGGTAGCGGCCGTACGGGGACAGGGCCAGGACGGCCCAGGGCTGCCCCCCCGGCACCGTCAGGCGCTCCTCGAAGCGGCCCGCGGAGAAAATCCCCTCCTCCTGCTCCACCACGAACTCTGGGGGGGCAGAAAAGGGTCAGGGGGACCCCGAAATCCCCAAATCCCTGAAATCCCAAAACGCTGAATCTCAAAACCCCCAAATCCCAAAACCCCCAAATCCCCAAATCCCAAAACCCCCAAATCCCAAAACCCTGAATCCCAAAACCCCCAAATCCCCTCCTCCTGCTCCACCACGAACTCTGGGGAGGGGAGAAAAGGGTCAGGGGGACCCCGAAATCCCCAAATCCCTGAAATCCCAAAACACTGAATCCCAAAACCCCCAAATCCCCAAAATCCCAAAACCCTGAATCCCAAAACCCCCAAATCCCCTCCTCCTGCTCCACCACGAACTCTGGGGGGGCAGAAAAGGGTCAGGGGGACCCCGAAATCCCCAAATCCCTGAAATCCCAAAACGCTGAATCTCAAAACCCCCAAATCCCAAAACCCCCAAATCCCAAAACCCTGAATCCCAAAACCCCCAAATCCCCAAAATCCCAAAACCCTGAATCCCAAAACCCCCGAATTCCAAAACCCCCAAATCCCCTCCTCCTGCTCCACCACAAACTCTGAGGGGGCAGAAAAGGGTCAGGGGGACCCCAAAATCCCCACAAAACCCCCAAATCCCCACCCCCTCCTCCTCCACCACGAACTCTGGGGGGGGTCAGGGGGACCCCAATCCCCAAAATCCCCAAATTCCCACCCCAGAACCCTCCCTGGATCCCCCCCCCAAAGCCCCCAGACCCCTCCAGGACTCCCCAACCCCAAAGAGCCCTGAGCTCCCTCCTGACGCTTCCAGACCCCCCGGGACCCCTCCAGGACCCCCCCTAATCTCCCCAAATTCCCTCCCCAGATCCCCCCGAGCCCCCCAAAGCCCCCCGGAGCCCCCAGACCCCTCCAGGAGCCCCCAAAGCCCCCAGACCCCTCCAGGACTCCCCAACTCCAGAGCCCTGAGCTCCCTCCTGACACTTCCAGACCCCCCGGGACCCCCCGGGACCCCCCCTAATCTCCCCAAATTCCCTCCCCAGACCCCCCCGAGCCCCCCAAAGCCCCCCCAAAGCCCCCCGGAGCCCCCCTCACTCTCCACGGGGCTGTTGTGCTCCTCGCCCGGGGTCCAGCGGAGCCGGACCTGGCGCTCGCCCTCCTCCAGCACCTGCAGGTCCCACACGGGGCCCGGGCGGCCTGGGCAAAATGGGGGAAAAAATGGGAAAAACGGGCAAAACGATGGGGGAAATAATGGGGGAAATAATGGAAAAAACGGGGGAAATGATGGGGAAATAATGGGGGAAATGGGAAAAGCAATGGGGGAATAATGGGGAAAATAATGGGGGGAAAATAATGGGAAAATAATGGAAAAAACGGGAAAAATGATGGGGGAATAATGGGGGAAATAATGGGGAAAACGGGAAAAGCAATGGGGGAATAATGGGGAAAAAAATGGGGGAAATTGGGGGAAAATTGGGGGAATAATGGGGGAAATAATGGGGGAAATAATGGGGGAAATAATGGGGGAAATAATGGGGGAAATAATGGGGGAAATAATGGGGGAAATAATGGGGGAAATGGAAAAAATGGGGGATGCGATGGGGGAAATAATGGGGAAAATGGGAAAAGCAATGGGGGAAAAAATGGGGAAAATTGGGGAAAAATTGGGGAAAATTTGGGAGAAAAATGGGGAATAATGGGAAAATAATGGGAGAAATGGGAAAAATGAGGGGTTGGGGGCGACTGGGGGGGCTGGGGGTAACTGGGGCGGAACTGGGGGCACTGGAACCCCCCACCCCAGTGCCCCACCACGAGCCCCCCCAGCACGATTTGGGGGGGTGGGGGAAGAGGGTCCCTCACTCCCCCCTCCCCAATTTTTGGGGTCCCGCCCCCTCCTTTCCCCAACTTTTGCGGCCTCACCCCCCTCCCCAAATCCCGCCCCTTCCCCCTTCCCCCCTCAATTTTTGGGGTCCTCTCCCCAACGTTTGAGGCCTCAGCCCCCTCCCCAATTCCGGGGGTCCCCGCCCCTTTCCCCCTCCCCCCAATTTTTGGGGTCTCACCCACGACCCTGAGCTCAGCCTCGGCCTCGGCCGCGTCCAGCTGGGTCCAGGCGCGGCACCGGAACCGCCCCTGGTCCCCGTAGTCCACCCCGGCCACCGTCAGGGTGTCCCCGGCCACCGAGAACCTGGCGACACCGGGGGGGGGGGGCTCGGGGTGACATCAGGGACCCCCCCCCAAAAAAAAAAAAATCCCTCCCTGGGATGCTGCACCCCCCTCCCCGAATCACCTCTGGGACCCCCCCAGACTCCTCCAGGATGCCCCAAACCTTTCCTGAGATGCCCCAAATCCTCTCTGGGACCCCCAGAGACCCCCCCCAAACCCTTCCTGGGACCCCCAGAGACCCCCCCAAACTCTTCCTGGGATCCCCAAACCCTTCTTGGAACCCCCCAAGACCCCCCAAATACTTCCTGGGGTTCTCCAACCCCCGGCCCAAATCTCCTCTGCGACCCCCAGACCCCTCCCGGATCCCCCAAACCCTTCATAGGACCCTCAAACCCTTCTTGGGACCCCCA
Source organism: Aphelocoma californica (assembly GCA_028536675.1). NCBI lineage: Eukaryota > Metazoa > Chordata > Aves > Passeriformes > Corvidae > Aphelocoma > Aphelocoma californica. The sequence continues at coordinate 1,407,237 of JAQMYR010000046.1, read as the reverse complement.
GAGACTCCCCCCAAACCCTTCCTGGGACCCCCAAACCCTTCCTGGGACCCTCAAACCCTTCCTGGGACCCTCAAACCCTTCTTGGGACCCTCAGAGACCCCCCCCAAACCTTTCCTGGGACCCCCAAACCCTTCCTGGGACCCCCAGAGACCCCCCCAAACCCTTCTTGGGACCCCCAGAGGCCCCCCCAAACTCTTCCTGGGACCCCCTAAACCCTTCTTGGAACCCCCCAAGACCCCCCAAATACTTCCTGGGGTTCTCCAACCCCCTCCCCAAATCTCCTCTGTGACCCCCAGACCCCTCCCGGACCCCCCAAACCCTTCATAGGACCCTCAAACCCTTCTTGGGACCCCCAGAGACCCCCCCCAAACCCTTCCTGGGACCCCCAAACCCTTCATAGGACCCTCAAATCCTTCCTGGGACCCCCAGAGACCCCCCCCAAACCCTTCCTGGGGCCCCCAAACCCTTTCTGGGACCCCCAGAGACCCCCCCAAACCCTTCCTGGGACCCCCAGAGACTCCCCTCAAACCCTTCCTGGGACCCTCAAACCCTTCCTGGGACCTCCAAACCCTTCTTGGGATCCCCAAAGCCCCCTCCAAACCCTTCCTGGGACCCTCAAATCCTTCCTGGGACCCCCAGAGACCCCCCCCAAACCCTTCCTGGGACCCCCAAACCCTTCCTGGGACCCCAAAGCCCCCTCACTTGTCGCTGTCGGGGCTCTCGAGCACGGGCTCCCCGTCCCGCAGCCAGAGCACCCCGCGGGGCACCAGGCCGGGGTCGAAGGTGGCCCCGCAGGTGAACGTCACCGTCTCGCCCTTCTTGGCCGTGACGCTCTGGGGGGGGACCTCGATCCGCGTGGCCGCTGGGTTTGGGGGGGAAAAGGGGGTGAGGAGGGGGTTTGGTCGGGGGGGCCCGGGCTGGGCTCAGGGGGTCCCGGGCTGGGCTCAGGGGGTCCCAGAAGGGGCTCAAGAGGGTCCCAGAAGGGGCTCAGAGGTCCCGGGGTGGGCTCAGGGGGTCCCGGATGGGGGGCAGGGGGGGCTGGAGTTTGGTCAGGGGGTCCCAGAAGGAGTTTAAGGGGTCCCGGGCCGGGCTCAGGGGGTGCCGGGGTTTGATCAGGGGGTCCCGGGCCGGGCTCAGGGGGTCCCGGGCCGGGCTCGGGGGGTGCCGGGGTTTGATCAGGGGGTCCCGGGCCGGGCTCAGGGGGTGCTGGCGTTTGATCAGGGGGTCCCGGGCTGGGCTCAGGGGGTGCCGGGGTTTGATCAGGGGGTCCCGGGGTGGGCTCGGGGGGTGCCGGGGTTTGATCAGGGGGTCCCGGGCTGTGCTCAGGGGGTCCCGGGCCGGGCTCGGGGGGTGCCGGGGTTTGATCAGGGGGTCCCGGGCCGGGCTCAGGGGGTGCCGGGGTTTGATCAGGGGGTCCCGGGCCGGGCTCAGGGGGTGCCGGGGTTTGATCAGGGGGTCCCGGGCCGGGCTCAGGGGGTCCCGGGCCGGGCTCAGGGGGTGCCGGGGTTTGATCAGGGGGTCCCGGGCCGGGCTCAGGGGGGTCCCATCACCTCGCACGTCCAGCCGGGCGGTGATGCTGGCGTTGCTGTGGCCGTTGTGGGCGCGGCACGTGAAGACCCCCCGGTCCCCCGGCGCGGCCGGGCCCAGCCGCAGCGTCCCGTTGGTGAAGCCGAAGGCGCGGTCGTCCTGCAGGGCCGGCTCCAGCGCCGGGCTCAGCCTGGAGGGGGCAAACAGAGCTTGCAGGGGGCATTTGGGGCAGTCTGGGGGGGCTCCGGGGGGTCTCTCACCACTCCACGGTGGGCGCGGGGGCCCCGAAGGCGCGGCAGTGCAGGAACGCCGTCTGGTTCTCCACCACCGCGTACGAGGCCTCGTCCGGCGTCAGGATCTTCACCGGCAGCTCTGGGGGGGTTGGGGTGGTCAGGGACCCCCCCCGGGACCCCCAAATCCCCACCCCGATCACCCACAGGGATTAAAATCCCTCCCCGGGACCCCAAATCCCTCCCCGGGACCCCAAATCCGCACCCTGGGATCCTCACCCGCAGCTCGGGGGGGGTTGGGGTCTCCAGGGTTGGGGTCTCCAGGGAAACCCCCCCGGATCCCAAAACCCCCCCTCTGATCGCCGCAGGACCCCAAACCCCCTGCCCAGGACCCCAAATCCACGCCCTGCACATCCCTGCTGTTGCCACGGCAACGGGTACCCCCGGCTGATAAGGCTGGTTGCCATAGCAACCACCGGAGGGCCAGGTTGCCATGGTGACAGGCGGATGGTGGCCGTGTTGCCATGGGAACGGTTGCTAAGGTGTTGCCGGTTGCCATGGGGATGCTGTTGCCAAGGGGGGGGATGGTTGCCATGGAGACGCCGCAGCAGCGGGTACCACAGCTGTACCCCGGCAACTCTGTCACCATGGCAACGTCACCACCAGGGCGACGCGGCTGTCGCCATGGAAACCAGACCCCTTGCCCTGCCGTTGCCATGGCAACGGCTGCCTGGGGATGCTCTGGTTGCCCATGGAAACGTGGGAAGGGGAGGGGATTTGGGTTTTTGGGGGGGTCCCGAGGTGTCCTGGGGTTGGGGGTGAGGGGATTTTGGGAGTCCCGGGCAGGGGGTGAGCGGAACTTGGGGGATTTTGGGGGGATCCGGTGGGGTGTGAGTGGATTTGGGGGTTCCCAGGAGGGTCCCGGGGGGATGAGCAGATTTTGGGGGGTTTTGGGTGATCCCGAGGGGTGCGAGCAGATTTCGGGGGTTCCAGAGGGTCCTGGGGGGGAGGGGGAGTGGAGAGGATGTGAGCAGATTTTGGGGGGGGGTCCCGGGGATTTTGGAGCATCCCGAGGGGTGCGAGCGGATTTTGGGGGGGGGGGGGGGGGGAGGGGGGTCCCAGGAGGGTCTCGGGGGTCTCCAGGGGGTGACGCACCCACGACGTAGACGAAGGCGTTGGCCAGGAGCCGCCCGTGGCTGTTGGTGGCCTCGCACTGGGCCACCACCGAGTCGTTGGGCTCCAGGCGGGACAGAACCAGCGCCCCGTCCCGCAGCACCCGGCGGCCCGAGGCCGGCACCTCTGCGGGGGGACAGCGGCACTCGGGATGCCAAACACCCACCCGGGGATGCCAAAATCCCACCCGGGGATGCCAAAAACCCACCCAGGGATGCCAAAAAACCCACCCGGGGATGCCAAAAACCCACCCGGGGACACCAAAATCCCACCCGGGGATGCCAAAATCCACCCGGGGACACCAAAATCCCACCCGGGGATGCCAAAATCCCACCCAGGGATGCCAAAATCCACCCGGGGATGCCAAAATCCCACCCGGGGATGCCAAAAACCCACCCGGGGATGCCGAAAACCCACCCGGGGATGCCGAAATCCCACCCGGGGATGCCGAAAACCCACCCGGGGATGCCAAAATCCACCCGGGGATGCCAAAAACCCACTCGGGGATGCCAAACACCCACCCGGGGATGCCAAAAACCCACCCGGGGATGCCAAAAACCCACCCGGGGATGCTGAAATCCCACCCGGGGATGCCAAAAACCCACCCGGGGATGCCAAAATCCACCCGGGGATGCCAAAAACCCACCCGGGGATGCCAAAATCCACCCGGGGATGCCAAAAACCCACCCAGGGATGCCAAAATCCCACCCGGGGATGCCAAAATCCCACCCGGGGATGCCAAAAAACCCACCCGGGACACCCAAACCCCCCCGGGGACACCAAAACAGCCCCAAGGACCCCCCCCAAACCTTCAGGGACACCAACGCACCTCAAGGGACCCCAAAACCCCCTCCCCCACCCACTAAGGACCCTCCCAGGGACCCCAAACGCCCCCACAAACCCCTCCCCCACCCGTTAGAGACCCCAACACCCCCCAAGCGACCCCCGACCCCCCCCCAGGTGCCCTCGCCAGCCCCCCAGGAGCCCCCTACCCTCCAGGGGGACCCCGTTGAGGCTCCAGGCGATTCGGGGCCGGGGTTTGCCCCCCACCACGCAGTCGAGCCGCGCCGTCTCCCCCGGCCCGAACACCCCGCTCTGGGGGCGCCGCACCCAGTACGGGGCCGCTGGGGGATACTGGGAGTCAGGGACCCCCCAGCCGGGACCCCCAGTGCCGCCCCAGTGCATCCCAGTGCCGCCCCAGTTCATCCCAGTGCCGCCCCAGTACATCCCAGTGCCGCCCCAGCATCGCCCAGTTCCTCCTGCACCCAGTACGGGGCTGCTGGGGGGGGACTGGGAGTCAGGGACCCCCCGGCCGGGACCCCCAGTGCCGCCCCAGTGCATCCCAGTGCCGCCCCAGTTCATCCCAGTGCCGCCCCAGTACATCCCAGTGCCGCCCCAGCATCGCCCAGTTCCTCCTGCACCCAGTACGGGGCTGCTGGGGGGGACTGGGAGTCAGGGACCCCCCGGCCGGGACCCCCAGTGCCGCCCCAGTACATCCCAGTGCCGCCCAATGCCGCCCCAGTACATCCCAGTGCCGCCCCAGTACATCCCAGTGCTGCCCAATGCCGCCCCAGTACATCCCAGTGCCGCCCCAGTACATCCCAGTGCCGCCCCAGCATCGCCCAGTTCCTCCCGCACCCAGTACGGGGCCGCTGGGGGATACTGGGAGTCAGGGACCCCCTGGCCGGGACCCCCAGTGCCGCCCCAGTGCATCCCAGTGCCGCCCCAGTACATCCCAGTGCCGCCCCAGTTCATCCCAGTGCCGCCCCAGCATCGCCCAGTTCCTCCTGCACCCAGTACGGGGCTGCTGGGGGGGACTGGGAGTCAGGGACCCCCCGGCCGGGACCCCCAGTGCCGCCCCAGTACATCCCAGTGCCGCCCAATGCCGCCCCAGTACATCCCAGTGCTGCCCCAGTACATCCCAGTGCTGCCCAATGCCGCCCCAGTACATCCCAGTGCCGCCCCAGTACATCCCAGTGCCGCCCCAGCATCGCCCAGTTCCTCCCGCACCCAGTACGGGGCCGCTGGGGGATACTGGGAGTCAGGGACCCCCTGGCCGGGACCCCCAGTGCCGCCCCAGTGCATCCCAGTGCCACCCAGTGCCGCCCCAGCATCGCCCAGTTCCTCCCGCACCCAGTACGGGGCCGCTGGGGGGGACTGGGAGTCAGGGACTCCCCGGCCGGGATCCCCAGTGCCGCCCCAGTACATCCCAGTGCAGCCTCAGTGCATCCCAGTGCCCCCCAGTACATCCCAGTGCTGCCCAATGCCGCCCCAATACATCCCAGTGCTGCCCCAGTGCATCCCAGTGCCCCCCAGTACCCTCCCAGTGCCTCCCAGTGCCCTCCCAGCGCCCTCCCAGTACCTTCCCAGCGCCTCCCAGTGCCTCCCAGTGCCCTCCCAGTACCTCCCAGCGCCCTCCCAGCGCCCTCCAGTGCCTCCCAGTACCCTCGACGGTGACCAGGTGGCTGCGGCGGGCGCTGCCGTGCCCGTTCTCGGCCGCGCACTCGTACTCGCCGTCATCGGCCTCGGACACGTCCCGCAGCCGCAGCGTTTTGTTGAAATTGTCCAGCACGGCCCGGCCCGGCGGCAGCGGCCCGTTCAACCTCCGCCAGGACACCCAGGGCGTGGGGCTGGGCACGGGAGAAACCGGGATAATCCCGGGATAATCCCTGGAATTCCCTGGGATACTCTGGGATACCCCCCCCCGGCCCGTTCAGCCTCCGCCAGGACACCCAGGCCGTGGGGCCGGGGGGGCGCGGGGGGGGTCGGGGATTACCCCGGGATCATCCTTGGAATTCCCCGGGATACCCTTTGAGACCCCCCCGGGACACCCCCAGGGACCCCCAGGGCTGGGGGTGCATGGGGGGGAGGGGGGGGATCAAAACCGGGATAATCCCGGGATAACCCTGGGATACCCCAGGGACCCCCAGAACTCCCCCCGAACCCTCCTGGACCCCCCCAGGACCCCCCAGGACCCTTCCAGGACCTCTCTGATGTCCTCTAGGACCCTCCTGGACTCCTCTCGGGACCCCCCCAGGACCCTCCCGGACCCCCAAGCCCCCCCCTCACTCACAGCCCCTCGGCGATGCACTCAAGGACGAGGGTCCCCCCCCTCAGCGCCACGTGGGTGGGTTGGGGGTCCCTCGGGACCACCAGGCGGGGCCGCCGGGACTGCACCGAGTTACCTGCGGGGGGGGGGAGGGGGGGTTAGAGACCCCCCCAGAACCTCCCCGAATTCCTGGGGACCCCCCCCCACAACCCCCAGGGATGCTCCTCATGGCTAAAGACCCCCACCCAAAACCCCCTCCCCAGGTGGGGGTGGGGGTCGCCAGGGGGTTTTTGGGGAGGGGGATGATCCCAAAGTGGGGGGGTCTCTCTGGGTAGGGGGGGCGGTTTTGGGGGTGCTGGAGGGTGGGGGGGTCCCTGGGGAGGGATTTGGGGGCTCCACTGAGGGGTCTTTGGAAGGTCCCTGGGGGGGCCCTGGGGGTCCCATCCCTCAATTTTAAGAGGGGGGGCCTGGGGAGGGAACTGGGGGGGTCCCAGGGGGGGCTCGGGGGGCCCACCCCCATCCATGATTTTAAGGTGGGATCCAGGGATTTGGGGGCTCCCACAGCTGCGCTTTTGGGGGGTCCCTGGGGAATTTGGGGAGTTCAGGGGGCGGGCCTGGGGGTCCCACCCCCCCTCCATGATTTTAAGGTGGGTTTCGGGGGTCCCTGGGGGGGCACTGGGGGCTCTCTGGGGGTCCCACCGCTCCATTTGAGGGTGGGATTCCCTGGGGAGAGAATTGAGGGGGTCCCACAGCTTCTCCTTTGGGGGATGCCCTGGGGAATTTGGGGATCCCCAGGGCGGCTCTGGGGGTCCCACCCCCCCCACGATTTTAAGGTGGGTTTCGGGGGGTCCATGGGGGGTCCCTGGGGGGGTCTCTGCGGGTCCCACCGCTCCATTTGAGGGTGGGATTCCCTGGGGAGGGAACGGAGGGGCTCCCGCAGCGGCGCCGGCGGGGATGGGGGGGATCCCCGCGGGATTTGGGGGCGGGGGCGGGGGTCCCCCCGCGCTCACTGGGGGTGACGCGCAGGTCCAGGGGCTCCTTCTGGATGATGGTGCGGGGTCCCAGGTAGTGCGCGTGGCAGATGTAGTCGGGGTGGCTGTCCCCGACCTGCGCGTTGGCGAAGTACAGGAACCCGTCCTGCCCCATGCTGACCCGCGCGTCCTGCGCGATGTGCACGATCCCTGCGGGAAAGGGGCCACGCGGACCCCAAAAAGTGACCCCAAAACTGCCCCGGCTTCGGGGAGTCCCCAAAACCTGAGCCCAAACCGGCCCCGTCCTGCCCCGGGCTGAGCCGCGCGTCCCGCGTGATGCCGGCACAGGGAAAAAGGGGGGGATGGGGACCCCAAAACGCCACCCCAAACCGGCCCCGGGGTCGGAGGACCCCAAAACGCGACCCCAAACCGGCCCCGTGTTCGGGGAGTCCCCAAAACCCGACCCCAAACTCGCCCCGCTCTGACCCGCGCCATCCCTGCTCAGGGAAAATGCTCAGGGAAAATTGGGGATGGGGACCCCAAAACGCGGCCCCAAACCGGCCCCGGGGTCCCCAAAAGCTGCCCATAATCCCGGTCCGCACTCTGCACGATCCAGGGGGACCCCAAAACGCGGCCCCGTCCTGCCCCAGGCTGACCCCCAGGTCAGGGGGACCCCGAAACGTGGCTGGGACGCAGGGGGGGTGCGGGGGGGTCTGGGGGTGTCAGGGGGGGTTCTGGGGGTGAAGGGGGGGGGGTCCCGTGAACTTGGGGGGTTCAATGGGGTGTCGGGGAAGATTTTGGGGCTGTCGGGGGGGATTTTGGGGGCACAGCGGGACAATGGGGTGCAGGATGAGCCCCCTCCCCAGCCCCGTTTGCTCACGGGTGTTGAGCCAGTAGATCTTGGGGGGCACGGCGCTCTTGGGGGGGTCGCAGGGCAGCACCACGGGGTCCCCCTCCTCCACCTCCACCGGTGTCACCTTCTCCTTGGGCCACTGCGGCGTGTCTGGGGACCACAGCGGCTGCAGCACCCCAAAAACCGCCGGGGAACCCCGAAAGCAGCCAGGGACCCCCCAGGATTTGGGTTTTGGGTGAGGGGTTGTGACAGGGAAATTGGGGTTGGGGGGATCGGGGGGGGGGACAGCGAGGGGTCTGGGGGCTCCCAGGGGGGTTTAAGGGACCCCAGGGCAGGTTTGGGGGGGCTCAGGGGATCCCAGGGCAGGTTTGGGGTCACCCCGGGGGGGAGCTGGAGGGTGCTGAGGGGTCGGGGAGTGCCGGGGGTTCAGTGGGTGGGGGGTCCCAGTGGCTCAGGGGGTTTGGGGGCGGGGGTCCCGGGGTTTGGGGGGGATTCAGGGGTTGAGGGAGGGATTCCTGGCTTTTTTTGGGGGGGTCGGGGGTCTCCCTCTCGGTGATGACAGCACAAACCCGGGGGTTTGGGGGTCTCAGGGGATTCGGGGTCGGGTTCCCAGGATTTGGGGGGCTCAGGGGATTTGGGGCTGGGGTCTCACTCTCGGCGATGACGCGGCTCTCGGGGGACAGCGCTGTCCCCGGGGGAGTTTTGGGGATGTTTTGGGGGGGTTTTGGGGGTTTTTGGGGCTGGGGTCTCACTCTTGGCGATGACGCGGCTCTCGGGGGACAGCGCTGTCCCCAGGGGGGTTTTGGGGATGTTTTGGGGGGGTTTTGGGGATGTTTTAGGGGGGTTTAGGGGGTGTTTTGGGGGTTTTTGGGGCTGGGGTCTCACTCTCGGCGATGACGCAGCTCTCGGGGGACAGCGCTGTCCCCACGGGGATTTTGGGGATGTTTTGGGGGGGTTTTGGGGGGGTTTTGGGGTTTTTTTGGGGGTTTTTGGGGCTGGGGTCTCACTCTCGGCGATGACGCGGCTCTCGGGGGACAGCGCTGTCCCCAGGGGGGTTTTGGGATGTTTTGGGGGGTTTTGGGGTATTTTGGGGCTGGGGTCTCACTCTCGGCGATGACGCGGCTCTCGGGGGACAGCGCTGTCCCACGGGGGTTTTGGGGATGTTTTGGGGGGGTTTTGGGGTATTTTGGGGCTGGGGTCTCACTCTCGGCGATGACGCGGCTCTCGGGGGACAGCGCTGTCCCCAGCGCGTTGGTGGCGGCGCAGCGGAAGCGGCCCTGCAGCCGCCCGGCCAGGCTGGCGTTGATGACCAAGGTCCCCCCCCCCGGGGGACACCGAGACCCCCGGGAGCTCCGCCGAGAACGGGCGGTCCTCGCGCGTCCAGCGGAACCTGCGCGGGGACACGGGGGCACCCGGTGAGCGGGGGGCACCGGGGAGACACGGGGGGGCACGGGGGGACACGGGGGGGGCACCCGGTGAGCAGGGGGGCACCGGGGAGACACGGGGGGCACGCGGGGGCACCGGGGAGACACGGGGGGGCACGGGGGGCACCCGGTGAGCGGGGGGGCGCCGGGGCACCGGGGGACACGGGGGCACCCGGTGAGTGGGGGGGCACCGGGGAGACACGGGGGGGCACGGGGGGAGACACGGGGGGAGACACGGGGGGCACGGGGGCACCGGGGAGACACGGGGGGGCACGGGGGGACACGAGGGGACACCCGGTGAGTGGAGAAGCACCGGGAGGGCACGGGGGGAGACGGGGGGCATGGGGGGGGGGGGCATCGGGGGCACCCGGTGAGCGGGGGGGCACCGGGGGGGCACTCACACGAGCGGGGGGACAGGGAGGGACATGGGGGGGCACGGAGGGGCACTCACTCGACCGGGGGGACACGGGGGGACACCGGGGGACACTCACTCGACAGGGGGGGACACCGGGGGGACACCGGGGGGGACACTCACTCGACCGGGGGGGCACCGGGGGGGCACGGGGGGACACTCACTCGACCGGGGGGTTCCCGGTGGCCGCGCACTTGAGCACGACGTCATCGCTGGGGAACACCACGAGCTGCTCCGGGGGCTGCTCCGTCAGCTCGGGGGGCTGCTGGACTGCGGGGGGGGGAGGGGACAGCGGCTGGGACCCCCCCCCCCCGCCAGACACCCCCGAGACTCCCCCGCCCGGAGCCCCCCAAAAACCTCCTGAAGAGCCCCGGACCCCCTCCCCAGCACCCCGCGGGACGCTGGACACCACCCTGGGCACCTCGGGGGTGACCACGGAGACCCCCCCCCAGCCCCACGGACACCCCTCAAGGCCCCCCCAAACACTCCCAGACCCCCCCCGGACCCTCCCCAGCCCCCCCAGGCCCCCCCAAACTCACGCTCGTGCAGCGAATCTGCACCATCCGGGGGGGGCACAGGGGGGAGAGACACAGCGTGAGCGGGTGGGGAGGGGTCTCCCGTGGGACCCCCGTGCGAGGCGGGGGGGAGGAGGGGGAGGGATCCTCGTGCAAGGTGGGGGGGGCCGTGCAGGGGGTTCCTCGTGCGGGGGGTCCTCAAAAAAAAAGGGGGGGTAAAAGACGTTCCGATGGGGGGGGGGGGGAACCACGTGCGAGGAGATGAATTGAGGGGGGGTCCCCGTGGGGGAAGAGGGGGGGGGATCATCGGTCAAGGCTGTGAATTGAGGGGGGGGGGTCTTCATGCCGGGTGCTGAGGGAGGGGGGGGGGGGTCCTCGTGCGAAGCGTCCTCGTGCAGGGGGGGCTTGGGGGGGGGGGCGGGTGTCCATGCATGGAGTGGGGGGGTCCCCCCCTCTCTGATTTTCACAGCGCCCCCCCTCCCCAAATTCCGGCGCCCCCCTCCCCCCACTCACACTCGGGGGGGATGACGATGGCGGGCGCTGCGCCCCCCCCAGCAGCGGCAGCAGCAGCAGGACGAGGCCGAGCCCCCGGGGCAGCGCCATGGCCGGGGCGGGGGCCCTGCGGGAGGGCGGCGGGGGCGGGGGGGGGGGGGGGGGGAGGGGGGGCACGGGGTGATTTAGGGGGGTCTCAACCCCCCCCGGCAGCTCGGGACCCCCAACCCCCGGCTCCATTGTGTGGCGGCCACCGCGTCCCCTCCCCCCCCCCCCCGCGGATGCGCCCGTTTCCATGGCAACGCCTAATGAGGGGACCCTGTCACCTTGGCGAGCGACCCCCCCCCCCCCCCCCGCGACCCCCCCCCCACCTCAGCCAGCCGGCCCCGCCCCCCCCCCAATTCAGCACCACGGACAGGGACGGGGCTGGGACAGCGCCCGCGGGGCCGGGACCCCCAAAACCCCCCCAAAACCCCCCCCCAAAACCCCCCCATGGGGGTCTGGGACCCCCAACACATCCCGGGGGGGCACGGAGGTCTGGGGACCCCCCCAAAACCCCCCGCGTGCAGCCGGGGATCCCCTCAACTCCCCCCCACCCCCCCCGTGTGCGGCTGGGGACCCCCTGACCCCCCTCCTCACTCCCCAACCTCCCCAGGGGGGGTCCGGGGACTCCCCACCCCCCCAAAAACCCCCCCGGCTGTTCCCCCCCCCACCCCCGGGAGGCTCCAGGCGCTGCTGGTCCCGCCCTTCCCGGGAGGAGCCGGGAATCCGGGGACCCCCCAGCCCCGGAAGGATCTGGGAACCCCCCCGGAAGAATTTGGGACCCCCCGGGAGGATTTGGGCGTCCCCGGGACCCCCCCCGCGCCCCCCCCCGAGGCCCCGCCCGGCCGGAAGCGGGGGCGGCCCCGGAGCGAACAAGGAGCCCCTTGTTGACCCCAAATTCCTGGAGGGGCGCTGGGACGGCCCTGGGGTGCCCCCCCCCTCCCCCTTCATCCCCCACCCCCACCCGGGGGTCCCGAGCGCGCGGACCCCCCCCCAAAAAAACCCCAAATTCCCCGCCCCGGCCCCAGGTGATGCGGGCGGGGGGAGGGGCGGGCCCGGGCACCTGTAGGGAAATGAGGGGGGGGAAAGGGGGGGGAGCCCCGGGGCCGCCCCTCCCCCCCCCCTCCCCACCCGGGACCCCCCCTCGGCCCCACCCGGGCCCCCCCCCGGCCCCGGGGGTCCCTCAGGGGGGCGGGGGGCGCGCGCGGGGTGACGGGGCCGCTCCCCCCCCCCCGCCGACCCCACCCATCTGTTGGACGCCAGGGACCCTACAGAGACCCTATAGAGACCCCATAGGGACCCTACAGAGACCCCCCGCGGCTGTCGGGGACCCCATAGAACCCCCCCCCAAATCCCTGTCCCCACAGCGACCCCGCTGAGCCCCCAGCCCCTCCCCCCCATGAGCTCCTGGGCCCTATGGAGACCCCAAAACCCCCCCAAACCGCCCCAAAACAAGGTCCCAGAGCCCCCCTGACTCCCCCTCCCCACTCGGTGTCTGCCCCCAAAAGACCCCCGAGCCCCCTCCCCAGGCAGCGCCGCCCCCCCGGGGCCCCCCCAGGATCCCTTTCCTTCAATCCCGACTCCCCAAAACCCCCCCAGGGCCTCCCCTAAATTCATCCCCGACCCTCCAGAGCCCCCCCAGGACCCCCAGCCCCGGCCCCGCCGCTCCTCCCGCTTGGGGAAGGAGCCCCCTCCCCACAGAGCCGCTTTCCCACCGTCCCAGCCCCCTATAGAGCCCCTATAGGGCCGCCTTTCCCCCGCCCAGCCCCACAGACCCCCCCAGCCGGCCCCAAATTCCCCCTTTCCCTCGGCCCGACCCTATAGAGCCACCTGTGCCCCCCGGTCCGGCCCTATGGAAGCACCCGCGCCCCTCGGCCGGGCCCTATAGACCCACCTGCCCTACGGAACCACCTGTATCCTCTGGTCCGACCCTATAGATCCCCTATGGAACCACCTGCGCCCCCCGATCCGACCCCATAGATCCCCTATGGAACCACCTGCGCCCCCCGGTCCGACCCTATGGATCCCCTATGGAACCACCTGTGACCTGCTCAGCCCCACGGAGCACCTTGAGACCCACCTGGAGCTCACACCCAGCCCCCCACAGACCCCATAGACCCCCCTTTACCTGTGCCCAGCCCCCACAGACCCTATAGATCCCCTTTACCTGTGCCCAGCCCCCCCAGACCCCATAGATCCCCTTTACCTGTGCCCAGCCCCATATAAACACCATATAACCCCCCCCAGAAGCCCCCGACCCCTAACAAGCCCCCAGACCCACCTGGCCCAACCCCACAGAAACCCTATAGAGCCATCTCTACCCTCCCCAGCCCTATATGGACCCTCCCTCACCTCTGCCCAGCCCCACATAAACACCCCAGACCCCCCCCCCCAAACCCCAGAAGCCCCCAGACCCATCTTTACCTCTCCCAGCCCCCTATGGACACCCCCAGCCCCCCTTTGCCTCAGCCCCGCAGAGACCCCATAGACCCCCCCAAAGCCCCCAGCCCCACTTTAACCCCCTCCCAGCCCCTTCTTTAAACCCCCAGCCCCATCGTCACCCCCTCCCACCCCCCCCAATAACGCCCCCAGACCCCCTAACCCCCCCCCCGCAGCCCCACCTTTCCCCCCTCCCCATCCCCTCAAAGCAGCCCCCCGGGACCCCCCCAGAGCCGCTCCTCGCTCTCGGCGCCCCCCGGCCCGGAACCTCCGGGGTCTGCGGCGTCCCTCGCAATGGCGGGGACCCCCGAGACCCCCCCAAAATCCCCCCCCGGAGCCCCCCGGGCCGTACCTGCTCCTGCCGCTCCCAGCTCGGGGCTGCGGCTGCCGCGGGGTTGACATAATCCGCCCGCAGGCCACGCCCCCCCGGCCACGCCCCCACCGCGCCTCGGCCACGCCCCCCCGGCCACACCCTGGGCGGGGGGCGGCGGGGAAGGGACCCCCGAGGGTCCCCCCGGGGTGCTGGGGTCCCCCTTGGAGGGGTGCGACCCCCGGCTGGGGGGGAAGGGAGCCCCGAGGGGGGGGTTTGGGTCCCCATTGGAGGGGTGAGAGCTCCAATTTGGGGGGGAAAAGGAGCCCCCTGGGGTATCGGGGTCTTAATTTGGGGAGGGGGGAAGAAGAAGGAGACCCCCCCCACCCCCTCCCCAGTGTGCGAGACCCCCGATTTCGGGGGGGTAACAGGGACCCGCCCCCCCAAATATCTGGGACCCCCGGGGTGGGGCTGAGTCCCCCCCTATATTGGGGTCACCTTAGGGAAAAGACCCCAAAAACTGGGGGGGGGGGGCGGAGAGAAAAGGACCCAAACACTTGGGGACCTCCTGTGGGTGTTGGGGACCCCCCCTGGGACCCCCCCCGCATTTCCGGGCCCCTCCCACCGTTTGTGGGGGAGGGGGGGGTGGGATTTGGAACTGTGGCCCCCCCCTCCCCATTCCCGGCAATCAGGGCCTTGGAATTCCGGGAATTTCGCCCCCACCCCTTCCCAAGGGCCCCCCAAAATCACCCCGGCCCCCCTCCCTGCGGTGACGTCACGGAGGGGGCGGGTCTGACGTCATCAGGGCGCGGGCGGGGGGGGGGGAGAACCAAAACAAACAGAGGGGAGCCTCCCCCCCCCTCCCCCCATCCCAATTCGTTGGGAATTTGGGGGACCCCCACCCTCCCCTCCCCCTCAGGAATTAAAGGATGGACACGCCCCCTCGAGACCCCCAATTTGGGGGGACACCTTTATTGGGGTACGGGGGGGCGGGGAGGGATTGGGGCACCTCCCAACCCCCCCCCCTCCCAATTTTAGGGTCTCCACTCACTCTTCCCCCTCCCCCCCCCCCCCCCAATTTGGGGGGGGTCACCCCTGAGCGGCGCCGTTCCCTCTCAGGACGCTCCTCCCCCCACCCCACAAATTTGGGATGGGGGGGTGGGAATTTTAGGGGTGCCCCACCCCCTCAGGAGCTGAGGATCCCCTGGGGGGTCGGTTTTGGGGTTGTTTTTGGGGTTTTTGGGGTTTTTTTAGGCCTGGATGCTGCTCTTGGTGCTGAAGGCCAAGTAATAAACCACGAGCCCGATGGCCGCTGCCACCACCTCCGTGGACACCCAGGGCCCGTTCCAGGCGCCCTGGGGGGGAATTTGGGGGTCACCGGAGCACCCCAAAACCCCCCGGACCCCTCCCCACTCCCACTGAGCCCCCCCCAAAATCCCCCGAACCCCGCAGGGTTCTGGAGCTCCCCGAAATGCACCCCCCGGTGTCTCGGTGCTGGGTTATTGAATTCTTGCAGGGTCCCAAAATTTTAGTGGGGTAACCCAAAAAGGGAGACCCCAAAAAACGAGACGCCAAAAAATTCCAGCTCTGCTTTTCAAAGCCCTGGGACAGCCCAAAATCCTGGTGTGACCCCCCCCAAAAATGGCCTGGGACACCCCAAAAGCCCTGTTTGGCTTCTTAAAGCCCTGGGATCCCCCCCAAAATCCTGGTGTCATCACCCCAAAATCCTGGTGGGACGCCCTTGAGAGCTACAGGACACCCCAAAATCTCAGGGTGGCACCCCGAAATTCCTGGCTTATCCCACAAAATCCCTGGGGAACCCCAAAGTTCTTGTGGCACACCCCTAAAAAAAGCCACGCTAGCCTCAAAATCTGGGGAAACCCCAAAACCGCGGCGGCACCTTCCCTAAAAACTCGGGGACACCCCAAAATCGCCCTCCCCCCAAAAACAACCACGATACCCCAAAGTCGCCCCTCAGAGCCACCACGGCCACCCCAGGACCTTCCAACACCCCCAAATACCCCAAATTTCCCCCCAAACCCCACATGGCCCCTCCACCCCCCCCCAAACTCGAGGTGGGGACCCCCCAAAACCCCCCCAAATTCGCGGGGACCCCCCAAAAATCCCCCCAAACCCACCCGGTGGTCGACGTTGACGGTGAAGAGGGGCCGGATCCGGGACACGTCCTCGTTGTTCCGCTGGGCCTGGGGGGGGGCCAGGAGGGGTCAGAGAGGATTTGGGGGGTTCATGGGGGGTCCTGAGAGCCTCCCAAAATTTGGGGAGGGGTCCCCACCTTGCGCAGGGCGCTGTAGGATTCCTCATCAAAGAACTTCACCTCGTAGGTGCCCGACTGGGCCTGGCGGTGCTCCAGGCTCCACGACACCTGGGGGGAGGGGAATGGGACAAGGGGGGGTTTGGGACCACCGGGACCCCGCCCCAAACTCACCTGAGACCCCCGGAGCTGCCCAAAACTCTCCTCAGAACCCCCCACCCACCTGAGCCCCCTCAAACCCTTCTGGAAACCCTCCACTCACCAGAATCCCCCCCAAATCGACCCCCCCACGCTCACCTGAACCCCCAAACCAACTCCCCCAGCCCCTCCCAGGGTCCCCCCACTCACCTGAGCCCCCAAAGCAACCCCGCCCCACTCACCTGAACCCCTCAGAACCTTCCCCACCCACCTGAACCCACCCAGAAACCCCCCCACTCACCTGAATCCCCCCCAAGCTCACCTGAACCCCCAAACCAACTCCCCCAGCCCCTCCCTGGGTCCCCCCACCCACCTGAGCTGCCCAGAACCCCTCCTGGAACCCCCCCCAGCTCAACCCCATTAGACCCTGCCAGGGACCCCCCCAGTCCCTCGAAGCCCCCCAGCCCCACCTGCGCCCCCCAGCCCCACCTGAGCCCCCCAGCCTCACCTGAGCCCCCCCAGCCCCACCTGAGCCCCCCAGCCTCACCTGGTACCTGCCCACGTCCTGCCCGCGGGTCACCGGGAACTGCTTCCCGTTCACATCGGCGTAAAGAGCCACGTTCTGCGGGGGAGGGGGCGCTCAGCGGGGGCCGGGAGGGGTCTGGGGGTCCCTCACACGCCCCCCTCCCCCTCCCCACCCCGCGGGGGTCTCACCTGGGCGCCGTTTTTGCAGACCAGGGAAATCTCCACCACGAAGACGCTCTCGGAGGCGATGACGGCGTCCGAGGTGGTGTAATAGGAGGGGGCGATGGTGGGCTCGGGGCACGGCTCGCCTGGGGAGGGGGCGGCAGGGACCCCCCCTCAGCACCCGCAGGGACTCGGGACTGACCCCCAAGAGACCCCCGGGCCCCGCAATGGGGCCCCGATGTTCCGAGGTGGCTCCGAACCCCGCCTTAAAACATCGCCGCGCTCAGCTGAGCCCCCCGAAACACCCCCAGAGACCCCCCCCCCCCTCACCCGGGCCTCCCAAATTCTCCCCCCAAAACCCACCTGAGCCGCCCATGGGCCCCAATGCCCCGGGACCCCGCACTCCCAGGGGATCCCCAATGGGCCCCCAGCTCCCCTGGGGTCCCCCCACGGACCTCACCGGCCCCGGGACCCCCCTCAAGGGACCCCCGGTCCCCTCCGGCCCTCACAGACCCCGCGGGCCCCTCACCGGCCCCGACCCCCGCCACCCCCAAAGGACCCCCTCGGTCCTCACGGACTCCGAGACCCCTCACAGCCCTCCCCGGCCGCGGGGCCCCTCCATAAGACCCCGTTCCCCCTCACAGGACCCCCCTTTCCCCCGTACCCGCGGCCCCGGACGCCGCCAGCAGCAGCAGCAGCAGCGGGAGCGCCCCGGCACCCGCCATGATCGGCCGCGCGCACCCGCCCTCCGGCCCCGCCCCCGCGGCAAGCAGCCAATCAGCGCCGCCACGCGGCGCCGGAGAACCAATCAGAGATTGGAGGCGGGACTCCCGCGCGCCCGCCGACCAATGGGGAGCGAGCGCGCCGCCCGGCCTGCGAGCGACGTGGCCCGCGGTGGAGGCGGTGGGGCGGGGCCAGGGGGAGATGAGGGCGCGGCCAAGGCGACAGGGGCGGGGCAAAGCCGCGCATGCGCAGCGGCCCCGCCGGTAAAATGGCGGCCGCGCCTCTTGTGGCGCCGGAGGCGGAGTCACGAGAGGCGGGGCCGCGCCCGGCGCATGCACAGGTCTCGGCGTTGCCATAGTGACGGCTGTGGGGCGGTGGCTGCCGTTCTCCCCCTTCGTTATCAGTTGTGGGGTGTTTTGTTCTCCCTCAAAGTGAAGCGCGGCTGGGGAAAGGTCTCCGCGCTGAGGCGTCGCCGCTCCGGGACAAAACGGCTTAGGCGGCACCGCCTTTCCCGCGCCGCGAGGCCTCGTTCCGCCGCCACTCCCAGGCACAAAATGGCCGCCGCGGCGTGAGGGCGGGAGAGC
Organism: Aphelocoma californica; assembly: GCA_028536675.1. Classification (NCBI taxonomy): domain Eukaryota; kingdom Metazoa; phylum Chordata; class Aves; order Passeriformes; family Corvidae; genus Aphelocoma; species Aphelocoma californica. The sequence continues at coordinate 1,389,396 of JAQMYR010000046.1, read as the reverse complement.
GGCGCGGGGCGGGAACTCTCGCGAGGTTTCAAACCCATCGCCCTATCTCCGCGCGTGGGCGGCGCCGAGATCTCGCGAGAGCTCGCGCCGCCGGGGGGGAGCATCATGGCGGCGGCATTGACGGCGGCGCGACGGCGCCTGTTGCGGGCCGCGCTGCGGCCGCAGGCGGTGAGTGACCAACCAGAGCCCAGTCCGCCACACCGGGGACCCCACCCACACCGGTTTCCGCCGGTTCCCGCCGGTCCCCGCCGCACCGGCGGCGCGTGATCGGCTGGTGCGCGCGCTGAGGCGGGGCGCGCGCCCTCACGGGGGGAGGGGCTAGAAAGCGGCGGACCGGGCTCTGATTGGCTCCTGAGGGGATGTGGCCCTGGTTCGCGGGTGCTGATTGGCTGGGTCTCGCCGGGTGGGCGGGACCGGGCTGCGCTTGGCGCTGTGATTGGCTGACATTTCCTGGGGGGGGGTCGCAAAATGGGGGGGCCGGGGGCGCGTCCCGGGTGGGAAATGCCCTCGAGTGACCCCCGGGGTCAATGTGGAGCTTAATTAGATAAGCTTAATTACGGTTTTTGCATTAATGAGGCATTTGGGGAGAGGTCCTGGATCATGGGGGGGTCCTGGGGGTGCTCCTGCGCTGTTTTGGGGAGGGGGGTTTGGGATCTTTGGAGGGGGGGCGGGGGCCCTTTGGGGGAGGAGCACCTGAGACCCTTGGGGGAGGTGGGGGAGGGTCCTTGGGGAAGGGTCGGGGGTCCCTGGAAGGGGCTGGGTCCTTTTGGGGGGGGCAGTTCTGGGTCTCGTGGGGGGGTTGGGTTCTTTGGGGGGGCCTCTGTGGGGGTCTGGGGACCCCCCCTCACCCACGGGACCCCTCCCCTTCCAGGTGTGGATTCCCCAGGCCGGGATTTCCCACGATGCCGAACGGCTCCACCTCCCCGCCGTGAGTGCCCCCTCCCCCCCAAAACCCCTCCAACACCTGGGGGGGCTCACGGGGACCCCCTGACCTGCGCTGGGGGGTCTCCAACCCCTTTTTCCCCCTCTTGGGGGGGTTTGGTGGCAGCTCCCCCACCCCCCCTTAACTGGGGGTGGCTCTGAGCGCCACATTTTGGGGCGGGGGGGCTCCTGGGTGGGGTTTGGGGCTTGTTTGAGGGGGATTTTGGGGGGGTCCTGACCCCCCCAGCTCTGCTTGTCACTAACGGCCCCATTTTCTCTCCCCACAGCAACGCAGCATCGTGAGTACCCCAAAAATCATCGGGGGGGGGGGCTTGAAAACACAAGGGGGGGCCCCAAAAACCATTGGGGGGGGCCCAAAAAGCGTCGGAGAGTCCCAAAAACCAGCGGAGGGGGAGGCCCAAAAAATCACTGAGAGGCCCCAAAAACCACCCAGGGAAGCCCCAAAAATCACTGAGGGAGACCCCAAAAACCACCCGGGGGGAGCCCCAGAAACACCAGGGGGGGTGGGGGGATCCCCAAAAATCCCTGGGTGGGGGTGAGGGGGGGGATAAATGGGGCTCAACGTTGGGGGGTGGGGGATGCCGGGATTGGGAAGATGGGGGAAGGAGGGGGGGGGTGGGGACAGAAGGAGGGGCTTTGGGGGGGTGGGGACCCCCAATGCTGAGCCCGACCCCCCCCCTCCCGGTGTCCCCACAGCCCCCCCCCGCCAAGTACGGGGGACGCCACACGGTGACGCTGATCCCGGGCGACGGCATCGGCCCCGAGCTGATGCTGCACGTCAAGGAGGTCTTCAGGTGGGGACCCCCCACCCTTTTTGGGGACCCCCACCCCCCCTGAGGATGGGAGGGGACGTGGGGGGGGGGGATTTTGGGGTGCGGGGTGAGGGGCGTGGGGGTTTTTGGGGTGAGCAGGACGTGGGGGTCCAGGGTTTGGGGGCTTTGAGGGTTTTTGGGGTGCAGGGTTGGGGGGGTTTGGGGGTTTTTGGGGTGTGGGGTTTGGGGGAGTGGGGGATTTGTGGGAGGTGGGGCTTGGGGGGGGATTTGGGGGGTTTTGGGGTGCAGGGTCGGGGGGATTTGGGGTTTTTGGGATCGGGGGATTTGGCGTCACTCATGGGGCAGCAGCAGCAGCAAAGGGGGGGATTTGGGAGTTTTTGGGGTGTAGGATGAGGTTTTGGGGTTTTTTTTGCAGGATTTTGGGGTTTTTGGGGGTGGGGGAGATTTGGGGTCACTCATGGGGGGACATCCATGACCTCCTGCCCCTCCAGGCACGCCTGCGTCCCCGTGGACTTTGAGGAGGTTCGGGTGAACTCGGAGGCGCCCGAGGACGACGTCCAGAACGCCATCACGGCCATCCGGCGCAACGGCGTGGCCCTCAAGGGTCAGGGACCACCCCAAGAAATCCGTCAAAAGCCCCAAAATCTCCACAAAATCCCCCAAATCCTGCTCTGATCCCATTTTCCCACCTTTCAGGGAACATCGAGACCAACCACAACCTCCCCCCCAGCCACAAATCCCGGAACAACCTCATCAGGTGGGTGCTGGGAGGGGGGTGGGCACTGGGAGCACTGGGAGGCGGAGTGGGAGAAATTTCGGGGGTGGATTTGCATCTTTTTGGGGGTGGATTTGCATCTTTTTGGGCGGGAACAGGACCAGCCTGGATCTCTACGCCAACGTGATCCACTGCCAGAGCCTGCCCGGGGTGGAGACGCGGCACCGCGACATCGACATCCTCATCGTCAGGGAGAACACCGAGGGCGAGTACAGCTCCCTGGAGCACGAGGTGGGCACGGAAACCCCCCCAAAAACCCCCCAAAAAGCACCGGGGGGGAGGGGCCGTGGCCTGGCCACGCCCACCTGGGCCACGCCCCACCACGCCCACTCAGGTTATTCCTTCTGACCCTGTGTGGGCCACGCCCCCCAGGTGAAAGGGACACGCCCACCCACAGGTGGGTCCTGTCTTGGCCACGCCCCCCGGATATGCCACGCCCCCTGGGCTATGCCACGCCCCCTGCCCCACCCACTTGAGCTTGGCTCCGCCCGCTGTGCTAGCACTGGCCACACCCCCTTTTTCATAGCTCCGCCCTATTGGCTGGCCATGGCCACACCCCTGAGTGAGCACCACACCCCCCAATCCAGGCCACGCCCACTTCCAGTCATTGCAACAAAGTGCTGGCCACGCCCTTTGAGGAAGCCACACCCCCTTTCCCATAGCCCCACCCCATTGGCTGCCAGTGGCCACACCCCTTCCTGGGCTCCACCCCCCCAAGGCCACGCCCTTGGAGGAGGCCACTCCCCCCCATCCATATTGCAGCTCCATTGGCTGGGGGTGGCCACGCCCAGGGCTGAGGCCACACCCGTGCCACACCCAAGGGCTGGGGCCACGCCCAGGGCTGAGGCCACACCCAGGGCTGGGGCCACGCCCAGGGCTGGGGCCACACCCGTGCCACACCCAAGGGCTGGGGCCACACCCAGGGCTGGGGCCACGCCCAGGGCTGAGGCCACACCCAAGGGCTGGGGCCACGCCCAGGGCTGAGGCCACACCCAGGGCTGGGGCCACACCCGTGCCACACCCAAGGGCTGGGGCCACACCCAGGGCTGGGGCCACACCTGTGCCACACCCAGGGCTGGGGCCACACCCAGGGGTGACGCCACACCCATGCCACACCCAAGGGCTGAGGCCACACCCAAGAGGGAGGCCACGCCCATGCCACACCCCACGGGTGGTCACAGATCCAGGGCTGTGGCCACGCCCCGCCACACCCAAGAGTGATGTCACGCCTGTGCCACACCCGAGGATGAGGCCACGCCCCTGCCACACCCCAGAACTGAGACCCCGCCCCCACCACGCCCGTGCCCCGCCCTTGCCACGCCCGCGTGCCCCCGCAGAGCGTGGCGGGGGTGGTGGAGAGCCTCAAGATCATCACGGCCGGCCGCTCGCGCCGCATCGCCCACTACGCCTTCGGGCTGGCCCGCGCCGCCGCCCGGCGCAGCGTCACCGCCGTGCACAAGGCCAACATCATGTACGGGGGGCCGGGGGTCCCGGGGGGGTCCCAGGGGGGTCCTGGGGGGGTTCAGAGGTGTTCTGGGGGTGTTTCGGGGGGTTCTTGGCGCGTTTCAGGTGTCTTGGTGGAGGGGCTGGGGGTGGTCGGGGTGCTGGGGGGAGGCTGGAGGTGTCCTAGGGCTCCTTGGGGGGGTTTTGGGGGGACCTGGGGGTTTTGGGGGGATCTTTGGGGTATCTGAGGGGAGGTGCTGCCTTCGGCACAGCCCATAGGACAGCGAGGGAGGGGTTTTCTTGGGTTTTGGGCGGTGCTGGGGGGTCTTGGGGGAGATTTGGGGGGGTCTCGAGGTAGTGCCGGGGGTCCTGGAGGGGAGCTGGGTTTTTTTTAGGGGTCCTGGGGGGGTTCTGGAGGTGTTTTGAGGGTTCCTGGGGGGCTTTTGGGGGTCCTAGGGGAAGCCTGGGGATGTTTTGGGGGGTCCTGGGGGTCTTGAGGGGGGTTCTGGAGGGGCTGAGGGTTCTGAGGGAGGGTGTTGGGGTGTCCTAGAGGTGTTTAGGGAGGCCTGGGGGGAGTTGGGTGGGGTCCCAGGGGTATCCCGGATTTTTCGGGGGGGTCAATCCCACTGAACCCACTCCCTCGCCCCACAGGAAATTGGGGGATGGGCTGCGGGGGCTCCCAGGGCTATCCTGGATTTTCTTGGGGGGGGGGGCGGGATCCCAGGGGTATCCCGGATTTTTTGGGGGCAATCCAGGGGCTATCCCGGATTCTTTTGGGGGGGATCCTGGGGCTATCCTGGACGTTTTGGTGGAGAACATCCCTGGGGTTGCACCAGATTTTTTGGGGGTGATCCCAGGGCTATCCCAGATTTTTTTGGGGGCGATCCTGCGGATATCCCGGATGTTTTTGGGGGTGATCCTGGGGCTATCCCGGATGTTTTTGGGGGCTATCCCAGGGCTATCTCAGATTTTTCTGGGGGGGGAATCCAGGGGCTATCCTGGCTTTTTCTGGTGGCGGTCTCGGGGCTATCCCGGATTCTTTTGGGAGCAATCCCAGGGCTATCCCAGCTTTTTTTGGGAGGGAATCCGGGGGCTATCGTGGCTTTTTTTGGGGGCGGTCTCGAGGCTATCCCAGATGTTTTTGGGGGCGAGCCCAGGGCTATCCCAGCTTTTTTTGGGGGGGGAAGCCGGGGGCTATCCAGGATTTTTTTGGGGGCGATCCCGGGGCTATCCCGGATTCTTTTGGGGGCAATCTCGGGGCTATCCTGGATTTTTTGGGGGGGGATCCCAGGGCTATCCCAGCTTTTTTTGGGGGGGAATCCGGGGGCTATCCCAAATTTTTTTGGGGTCGATCCCGGGGCTATCCCGGATATTTTTGGGGGCGTTCCCGGGGCTATCCCGGATATTTTTGGGGGCGTTCCCGGGGCTATCCCGCCTTTCCCGGGGCTGTCACCCGCAGGAAGCTGGGGGACGGGCTGTTCCTGCAGTGCTGCCAGGAAGTGGCGGCCGAGTACCCCGAGATCACGTTCCGCAGCATGATCGTGGACAACACCACCATGCAGGTCTGCCCGTCCCCCCCTCCCTGCCCTCCCCCCGCGGCTCCCAGTGCTCCCAGTGCTCCCAGTAACCCCCCCTGCCCCCCCCCCGGTGCCCAGCTGGTGTCGCGGCCGCAGCAGTTCGACGTGATGGTGATGCCCAACCTCTACGGGAACATCGTCAACAACGTCTGCGCCGGGCTCGTGGGGGGGCCCGGCCTCGTGCCCGGCGCCAACTACGGCCACGACTACGCCGTGTTCGAGACCGTGGGTCCGGGGGGGTCTGGGGGGGTCTGGGGGGGTCCTGGGGGGGTCCTGGGGGGGTTTAGGACACGGGGACGGCCAGCACGGGGTCACTGGGAGCACTGGTGAGGGGAGCCGGGCTCGTTCCCAGCGTCAGTCACGCCGTGTGTGAGGCTGGGGGGCCTGGGGGGGTTTTGGGGGAGTGCAGAGGGGCACTGGGAGCACTGGGGGGGACTGGGAGGGCTGGGGGAGGGGCCTGGTCTTGGTCCTGGCACCTGTTGGTGGTCATGACTACGCTGTTTGGGAGACCATGGGTCTGGGGGGGGTTTTGGGGGAGTTCAGAGGGGCACTGGGAGCACTGGGAGGACACTGGGACGTTAGTGGTGGGACTAGGGAGGACACTGGGATGTTAGTGGTGGGACTAGGGAGGACACTGGGATGTTACTGGTGAGGCTGGGGAGGACACTGGGAGCACTGGGAGGGCACTGGGATGTTACTGGGGGGGCACTGGGAGCACTGGGAGGGCACTGAGACGTTACTGGTGGGGCTGGGGGGACACTGGGAGCACTGGGAGGGCACTGGGATGTTACTGGGGGGGCACTGGGAGCACTGGGAGGGCACTGAGACGTTACTGGTGGGGCTGGGGGGACACTGGGAGCACTGGGAGGGCACTGGGATGTTACTGGGGGGGCACTGGGAGCACTGGGAGGGCACTGAGACGTTACTGGTGGGGCTGGGGGGACACTGGGAGCACTGGGAGGGCACTGGGATGTTACTGGTTGGGCTGGGGGGACACTGGGAGGACTGGGAAGGCACTGGGACATTATTGGTGGGGCTGGAGCTGCTGGTGACAGGAGGGGCTGGGGGATTCGACAGCTCTGGGAAGGGGCTGGGGGGGTCTCGTGGGGTACTGGGAGCACTGGGGGGGACTGGGAGCAGCCCGGGGGGGGTTCCTGAGGGGCCGTGTCCCCCCCAGGCCACGCGGAACACCGGGAAGAGCATCGCCAACCGCAACATCGCCAACCCCACGGCCGCGCTGCTGGCGGCCTGCATGATGCTGGATCACCTGCGGTGGGCAGGGCTGGGGCACACCTGGGGGGCGGGGCACACCTGGGGGGCGGGGCACACCTGGGAGGGGTGGGACAGGGGGCGGGGCACACCTGGGTGGCGGGGCAGGGGGTGGGCACACCTCGGGGGGCAGGGCACACCTGAGGGGCGGGACAGGGGGTGGGGCACACCTGGGAGGGGCAGGGCACACCTGGGGGCTGGGGCAGGGGGTGGGGCACACCTCGGGGGGTGGGGCACACCTCGGGGGGTGGGGTGCACCTGGGAGGGGCGGGGCAGGGGGTGGGGCACACCTGGGGGCGGGGCACACCTGGGAGGGGCAGGGCAGAGAGTGGGGCATACCTGGGAGAGGTGGGGCACACCTGGGGGGGTGGGGCGCACCTGGGAGGGGTGGGGCAGGGGGTGGGGCACACCTGGGGGGGCAGGACACACCTGGGAGGGGCGGGGCAGGGGGTGGGGCACACCTGGGGGGCGGGGCACACCTGGGGGGGCAGGACACACCTGGGAGGGGTGGGGCAGAGTGGGGAATACCTGAGAGGGGCTGGGGTTAAAAGGGGGTGTGGCTTTCTCAGTGGGAGGGGGCGGAGCCTGATCCAGGTGTGCGGGGCAGGGCGGGGCCTCTGGGGGCTCACCTGGGGGGTTCCCACAGCAGCTGGGCCGGGCGTGGCTCGCTGACGCGGGCGTGGCCCGTGCTTGCCCCGCCCCCAGGCTGCACAGCCACGCCTCCACCATCCGCCAGGCCGTGCTGGCCTCGCTGGACGACCCCCGGGTAAGCCCCGCCCCCCCACCTGCCCGATGGGCGTGGCCCCGGACATGTGGGCGTGGCCACGAGCCCCGCCCTCCCTCCCCTGGCTCCGCCCTCCCGCAGACGCACACGCCGGACATCGGCGGCCAGGGCACGACCTCGGGCGCTGTCCAGAGCATCATCTCCCACCTGCCCCGCGCCTGAGCCGGACACTCGGACCCTGACGGAACCCCCCGGGACCCCGACACCCTCCAGGACACTTCCAAGACCCCAAAACACGCCTGGGAGTTTTCCAGGATCCCCCAGAACTTCTCCAAAACCACGAAACACTCCAGGGCACTGCTCCACCCCCTGTAGGACCACCCCAAATCCTCCCAGGAACCCCCACAGGACCCCAGAACACCTCCAGGACCTTCCCCTGCAGGACCACGGCACAGTTCTGGGAGCCCTTCTAGGACCACAAGGTACCCCCAGGAGCCCAAAACACCCCCAGGACCACAAACAAGCACTTGGGACCCCAAAACACTTTTAGGACACCCCCAGGACCATGATGCACCCTCAGGACCACCAACAGACTTGCAGGACCCCAAAACACTCCCAGGACACTCCCAGAACCCCAAAAGACCCCCCGGACACTCGTACAACCCCAAAACACTTCCAAGACCCTCCTAGGACCCCAAAATGCTTCCAGGACACTCCCAGGACCCTAGAACACTTCCAGAACACTTCCAGGACCACGATCCACCCTCAGGACCACCAACAGACTTGCAGGACCCCGAAACACTTCCAGGACACTCTCAGGACCACAATGCACCCTTGGGACCCCTAACGCACTTCCAGGACACTCCCAGGACCCCAACACACTTGCAGGACACTCTCAGGACCACAGTGCACCCTTGGGACCCCCAACACACTTCCAGGACACTCCCAGGACCCCAAAACACCCCTCAGGACCCTCCCAGGACCACGATGCACCCGCAGGACTCTGAGGCCCCCCAAGACCCCCAATAAAAACCCCAGGAGCAGCACGAGCCCCCCTGTGCCCCTGGTTTATTGCGGTCGGGGGCGGGGCAGTGGGTGTGGCAGCGGGTGTGGCTAGGGGCGGAGCCAGGGGTGCTGCAGGCACTGGCGGGCCGTGGCCCTGCGGGCGGGCTCGAAGGCCAGCATGGGCCGCAGGAAGCGGGCGAAGGCGGCCGCCGGCCCCCGGGGCCACTCGTACTTCTCCTGCAGCACCGCCCGCAGCCCCCAGGGCCGCAGGTGCCGGATGTGCCGCAGCTCACCTGGGGAGGGGCGGGGTCAGGGGCGGGGCCGGCACGGGACACGTCCCCCACGGGTCACACACAGCCCTTGCTCAGGGGGAGGGGCCAGGGAAGGACACGCCCCCCAATCCCAGGGTGGGTGGGTGGGGGAAGGGTTGGCTGGCCACGCCCACTGGGTGTGGTCAGGACACGCCCCTCACATGACCCCACCCATAGCTCTGCTCTCTTCCATGTGGCCACACCCCTTTGGGGTGTGGCACCACCTCTGCCCCTCATTTGCATGGCCCCGCCTCAACCCCCACCTGCAGGACCCCACCCCTGCCACACCCATAGTGCCACGCCCAGCCCTTAACCCCACCCCCCTCAGACCCCCACCCAGCCACGCCCAGCTGTAGCCACGCCCGCTGACCACACCCAGCTCTGGCCTCGCCCACTGACCACACCCAGCTCTGGCTCTGCCCACTGACCACACCCAGCTCTGGCCCCGCCCACTGACCACACCCAGCCCTGACCACGCCCACCGACCACGCCCAGCTCTGGCCACGCCCTCACCCTTCCTGTTGAAGAACTCGCGGGAGTAGCGCCCGCCCAGGGCCACGTGCCGGGGGATCTCGCCCAGCAGCTCGATCACGTGGGCGATGTGGTCTGCGCAGGACACGCCCCTTTTAGCCACGCCCACCCCTCACCTGCCCCCACCGCCACGTGGGTACATTGATGTGGCCACGCCCACACGGGATGGTGTCACTGGCCACGCCCCCTTGGGAAATAAACCACGGTCCCCTTGGCAATCCCTCAGTCCCATTGGCTGCCAGGGACCACACCCCTGCGGCGGCCACCACCCACTTTTGGCCACGCCCCTACATGCAGACCACGCCCACTTGTTTGGACCCCACCCTTGGAAGAGGCCACGCCCCCTTGGCCACCACCCATTGCTATTGGCTGCCAGAGGCCACGGCCCCTTGGCCACCACCCATTGCTATTGGCTGCCAGAGGCCCCGCCCCCGGCTCCGCCTTGTTGCTGCTGAAGCCCCTCCCCTTTGAGGCCACGCCCAGGCCACGCCCCGGCCACACCCACCCTCGTCCCGGCTGTACTCCTCCCCCGAGTGCGGCTCGAACAGGTAATCGCCGGTGGCCAGCTCGAACGCCTGCGGGGACAGCGGGCTTTGGGGGGTCTGAGGGGTGGGGCAGCCCCCCCTCACCATGGGGAGCCCCCCTTCACCATGGCGGCCATGGGGAGCCCCCACTCACCATGGGGGTTGTGGGGAGGCCCCCCCCCTCACTATGGGGGCCGTGGGAAGCCCCCCCTCACCATGGGGAGCCCCCCTTCACCATGGCGGCCATGGGGAGTCCCCACTCACCATGGAGGATGTGGGGAGCTCCCCCCTCACCATGGGGGTTGTGGGGAGCCCCCCCTCACCACGGAGATTGTGGGAAGCCCCCCCTCACCATGGAGGATGTGGGGAGCCCCCCCTCGCCATGGGGAGCCCCTCCCTCACCATGGGGGCTGTGGGAAGCCCCCCCTCACCATGGAGGATGTGGGGAGCCCCCCCTCACCATGGGGAGCCCCTCCCTCACCATGGAGGCCGTGGGAAGCCCCCCCTCGCCATGGGGAGCCCCTCCCTCACCATGGGGGCCGTGGGAAGCCCCCCCTCGCCATGGGGAGCCCCTCCCTCACCATGGGGGCCATGGGAAGCCCCCACTCACCATGGGGAGCCCCTCCCTCACCATGGGGAGCCCCCCCTCACCATGGGGAGCCCCTCTCTCACCATGGGGAGCCCCTCCCTCACCATGGGGAGCCCCCCCTCACCATGCAGGCCGTGCTCCAGATGTCGGCGGGGGGGCCGTACCCCGCCCCCAGCAGCACCTCCAGGGCCCGGTACTGGCGGGTCTGGATGTCCTCGGTGAAGTGTTTGTGCTGGGGGGGGCACAGGGGGTCACCCCCTGCCCTGGGTGGGGCACCCCCAGACCCCCACAACCCCCCTGAACACCCTCAAATCCCCACAATACCCCCCAAGCTTTCCCCCGGAACTCTCCTCACACCCCCAGACCCCCTAAACGCCACAAACCCCCCCCAAACCCCCCCCAACCTCCCACCACACCCCCAGACCCTCCCAATCCGCCCCAAACCCACCCCTCTGCCCCCCAATCTGTCCAAACCTGCACCAGAACCACCCCAAAATCAACCCGACCCCCAAAACCTTGCCCCCAGTGCCTCTCCCAGTCCCTCCCAGTGCCCCCCAGTCCCTCCCAGTGCCCCCAGCCCCCCCTCACCACCCAGCAGCCGTTGCCCAGATCCGCGATCTTGATGCGCAGCCGGGGGGCGGAGCGGGGGTCCAGGGGGTTCTCCTGCCCCCCCGGCAGCCCCCCCTCACCTGGGAGGGGACAATGGGGACGTTGGGGGGACACTCGGGTTCCCCCTGCCCCACCAAAGCTCCACCCCACAGCCCCCATTGCCTTCACACCCCCAATAGACCCCCCCCAATCCATCCCCCTCCTCCCAAATTGCCCCTGCAGACCCCTCCCCAACCCTGAACACCCCCCAGTTCTCCCTCCAGACCCCCCAACCCCAAATTGGCCCCCAAATCCACCCCCAATTGCCCCTCCGGACCCCAAATTGCCCCTCCAGACCCCCCCCAACCCCAAATTGCCCCCCAAATCCACCCCAAATCGCCCCCCAACCTCCCCTGGTGCCCCTCCCTGCTGACCGATGGGTGTGGGGAGCCCCTCGGAGCCCCCCGAAATGAGGGAGCTGGAGGTGGGGGTGAACAGGGAGTCGGAGGCTGAGCTGGGGCTGGGGGGGCGCCGGGGGGGTCCCGTCCCCCCTCTGGAGGCGCAGGACCCCCCCGAAAATCCGTCGCTGGACCCCCCTGCCGGCAGCGTGTGCACCCCCGAGGACGAGGCCCCGCTCGGGGGGCTCCCCCCAAGCTCCTCTGGGGGGTCCGGGGGGGCTTCTGCAGGAAGAAAGAGACCCTGAGACCCCCCCCAATTCACCCCAAAAACTCCCAGGTGTCCCTTAACTCCCCCCTCCCCCCCCCCCCATTTCTGGATCCCTTGCGCTGGTTAAAGAGGGGATCCCCCCAACCCCCATGGGACCCCCAAAAGCAGCTGCCAGGGACCCCCAACCCCACCCAGCTGGGTCCCCAAACCATCACCAGGGTCCCCAAACCTTCCCTGGGGTCTCCCCAAGTCGTTCTTTGAGGTCCTCCCCACCCAGGACCCCCAACCCCACCCTGGGGACCCCAACCCACCTCCGGACCCCTCCCCAATCCACCTCTCCCCCCCCAGATGTCACAAAATTCCCCTCTCTGGGGTCCCCCCTCCTCCTTCCCGAGCCCCGGGACCCCCTTGACGTCCCCCCAGGTCCCCCCTGGCACTGACTGGGGTCCCCAGGACCCCCCGATGTCCCCCCCAAAGCCCTGATTGGGGTCTTTGGGTGTCTCCAGGACCCCCCAGTGTCTTCCCCCTGCACTGGCCGGGGTCCCTGGGTGTCCCCAGGACCCCCCGGTGCCCCCTCCCCCCCCGCACTGACCGGGGTCGCTGGGGGTCCCCGGCCCCCCCCCGGTGTCACGGAGCTGCTCCAGGTCCCGCAGGCGCTGGGCCAGGAGGTGCCGCTGGCGCCGCTGTCGCCGCCGGCGCCGCCGCCGCTGTGCCCGGGACAGCCGCTCCTGGGGGGGAAGGAGGGATTCTGGGGGGGTTTCCTCGATTTTGGGGGGTCCTGGGATTGGGGGGGTCCTGGGACAGTCACTCCTGGGAGGGGAAGGAAGGATTCTGGGGGGGTTTCCTCGATTTCAGGGGGTCCTGGGATCAGGGGACTCCCCGAACAGCCGCTCCTGGGGGGGAGGAGGGATTCTGGGGAGGTTTCCTCGATTTTGGGGGGTCCTGGGATTGGGGGGGTCCTGGGACAGCCGCTCCTGGGGGGGAAGGAGGGATTCTGGGGGGGTTTCCTTGATTTCAGGGGGTCCTGGGATTGGGGGGGTCCTGGGACAGCCGCTCCTGGGGGGGGAGGAGGGATTCTGGGGGGGTTTCCTTGATTTCAGGGGGTCCTGGGATCGATGGTCCTTGATTTGGGTGGGTGCCGGGATTGGGGGATCCTCAATTTGGGGTGGCAAAGACAAGTGTGAAAAACATGCAAGAGTGCACAGGCGAGCACGCACAGGTGTGCAAGGACAGGTGTGCACACACAGATGAACATGCACAGGTGAGCACACACACACAGGTGAGCTCATACACAGGTGTGCAAGGACAGGTGTGCACACACAGATGAACATGCACAGGTGAGCACACACACACAGGTGAGCTCACACCCGCACAGGTGTGCAATGACAGAAGAGCATGCACAGGTGAGCATGCACAGGTGAGCAAACACACAGAGATGTGAGGGCACACACACACACCCAGGTGTGAGGGCACACACACACATGCGCCCACATGAGCACACACAGGTGTGAGGGCATGGCACACACACACACACACCCAGGTGAGCACACACAGGTGAGCACGCACACACAGATGTGAGGTCACATACACACACCCAGGTGTGAGGGCACACACACACCCAGGTGAGCACACACAGATGTGAAGGCGCACACACACCCAGGTGAGCACACACAGATGTGAAGGCGCACACACACACACCCAGGTAAGCACACACCACCAGGTGAGCACACACCCCCAGGTGAACGCACACACACAGGTGTGAGGGCACACACACACACACTCCCCCAGGTGAGCACACGCCCCCAGGTGAGCACACACCCCCAGGTGAGCACACACACCCAGGTGTGAGGGCACACACACACACCCCAGGTGAGCACACACCCCCAGGTGAGCACACACACACAGGTGAGCACACACCCAGGTGTGAGGACACACACACACACCCCAGGTGAGCACACCCCCCAGGTGAGCACACACATCCAGGTGTGAGGGCACACACAGGTGAGCACACCCAGGTGTGAGGGCACACACACACCCCCCAGGTGAGCACACACCCCCAGGTGAGCACACACACACAGGTGAGCACACACCCAGGTGTGAGGACACACACACACACCCCAGGTGAGCACACACCCCCAGGTGAGCACACCCAGGTGTGAGGGCACACACAGGTGAGCACACCCAGGTGTGAGGACACACACACACACCCCAGGTGAGCACACACCCCCAGGTGAGCACACACACACAGGTGAGCACACCCAGGTGTGAGGACACACACACACCCCAGGTGAGCACACACACACAGGTGAGCACACACTCCCAGGTGAGCACCCCCCGTGCGATGCCCCCCCGGTCACTCACAGGCTCCTCCTGGGGTGCCGAGCTCACTGTGGACAGACAGGACATGGAGGGGGGGCTCAGGGCTCAGCACGGCCCCCCCCAGCCCAGGTGGGGAGAAATCGGGGGGTACCTGAATTCCAGGGGGACCCCCAGACCCCAGCGGGGGCGGTCGGGGGCACCTGTGCTTTTGGGGGATCAGGAGGTACCTGCACCCCTGGGGTGGATTTTGGGGGTTACCTGCACCCCTGGAGGTCCATGCACCCCTGGGGTGGATTTTGGGGGTTACCTGCACTCCTGGGGGTAGCTGTGCTGTGGGGTGAATTTTGGGGGTTACCTGCACCCCAGGATAGATTTTTTTGGGGCCCCTGCACCCGAGGGGTGAATTTTTGGGGTACCTGTGCTGTGGGGGGAGGCCCATCCCCCTGTGCCCAGGCTGCCAGATGCCTCAGGAATGTCAGGGGGTCCCTGCACCCCAGGATAGATTTTTGGGGATCCCTGCACCCCGGGGTTAGATTTTAGGGGTCCCTGCACCCCGGGGTTGGGTTTTGGGGGTACCTGCGCTCCTGGGTTGGGTTTTGGGGGTACCTGCGCTCCTGGGGGGGCCGTCCCCCCGTGCCCAGCGCGCGGCCTCGGCCGCCAGGTGCCTCAGGAAGGGCTCTTGGACGCAGAGCAGGACGTTCTCGGGCTTGATGTCGGTGTGGATGATCTTGCACTTGGTGTGCAGGTAATCCAGGCCCTCCAGCACCTGCAATAGGGGCTCCCCAAATCGGGGAGGGGCACCCCAAATCGGGAAGGGGCACCCCAAGCAAGGGGAGGCTCCCCCAGGAGTGGGGCGAGCAGAACCACCCCCCCCAAACCAAGCCCTGGGAGGATGTTGGGGGGCTGGGGGTGTTTAAAGGGGGAATGTGAGGATCTGGGGGGGACCACAAGGAAATTTGGGGGATTTGGGAGCTGTTTGGGGTTCCCATATGGAGCTGGGGGGGATCTGGGGGCTGTTTGGGGGTCCCATGGGGAGCTTTAGAAGGAACACATCAGGTTCCTGTGGGGTGGTGGCTGTGGGGCATTCAGAAGACTCTGGGCAGGACATTTTGGGGTCACAGGGAGCCGGGGGGGGTTTGGGGGCACACAGGACCCCCCCTCACCTGCCTGACGATGCTCTTGACGCAGGGCAGGGGCAGCCCCTGGTAGTTGGATTTGATGATCCAGCGCAGGAGTTGGTGCCCCAGCACCTCCAGCACCATGCAAACATCTGGGGCAGGGGGGGCAGCTAAGGAGCCCCCAGACCCCTGGGACCCACCCCCACAGTGCACGGAACTCGGGGTACCCCCCCATGACCCCCACCCCCAAAAGGATACGGACACCATTGACCCCCGAAATCTTGAAGTCATCGATGAGCTGCACGATGTTGTCGCGTTTGGGGTCGCTGGGGTCAGAATCCCGGACCTGGGGGGGGGACGGGGTGGGGGTTATGGGGGTGAATTTGGGGGTCCCCGGTTTGGGGGCGCCGGGGGCACTCACACATTTCAGCAGCTTGATCTCATCCAGGGCCGTCTCGGTGTATTGGGGGGCACTTTTCACCACCTTCAGCGCCACGAAACGTTTCCTCCTGCCCGGGGCAGCCAAAAGCCAGGGGAGGCCCCCCCAGAATTCCAGGGGAGCCCCCCTCCGACCCCCCAGGAGCCCCCCCCGGGTGTCCCCGCACTCACCGGAGGTCCCAGCAGAGCCACACGGTGGAGAAGTGGCCCCAGCCCAGCTTGCGAACCACGTGGTAGCGCCCGTGGAAAAGGTCCCCGATCCGAACCGGGTAATACCCCCCTGGGGAGGGGGGAATCGTCACCCTGGGGCTCGGGGATCCCCCCCGATCCTCCCAAAAGCAGCGGGGTGTCCCCACCTTTGCAGTAATCCCGGGGGTCCTCCTGCTCCCCCTCGTCGGAGCCCAGCAGCGCCTCGGACAGCGATGGCAGCGGCGGGGGGGGGTCTGGGGACAGCTCTCCAGGGGGGCTGGGGGTCCTGGGGGGGGATGGACACACAGGCTGGGATCCCCCCGTGGCCGGGCCACCAACCCCCAGATCCCAGCGGACCCCGTATTTGCCCCCCCTCCCCAAAATCCGATCCCTTTGGGGTCTCCTCTCTGCCCCACCCCCCATACCTGGTCCCTTCGGGGGTCTCCCCCATGCTGGGGGGGGTGGTCCCAGGGTGGTCCCACGGGGGCAGAGGAGCCGGGAATGGTGCCAGGGGAGCGCTGGGAGGTCCCAGAGGCCCCCCCGGACTGGGGGGGGGGCAGGTGCGGGGCATTCTGGGCCATCACCCCCCCAAAATAGAAATGACCTCAAGGCCCCCTGGCCCCGCGGGGCTAAAAATAGCCCTGGAGGGGGAGGGGAGGCCCGGAATGTGTTCCCCCCCCCCCCCCCCCCCCAAAAAGGGGCTCTGCTCGTGGGTCTCCTCCCCACTCTGGATAAAGGGCATGGGGGTGTCATGGCCCCGCTGACCCCCCCTCACCTTGGGGGTGGTTTTGGTTTTTTGTCCTTTTTGCGCTTTTTCCTTCTCCTGACGGGATCTGGGGGGCGGGAGGGGGAGATTTGGGGGTTACAGGGGGGTCGCAGCACCACAGCTCCCCTTGTCCCCCCCCCCCAGGGACTCCGTGTCCCTCCCAGCTCCAGAATCCCCACCCCCCCAACACTGAAATTTCTTCTCAGGGACCCCCGAATTCCCCCCCCAAATCCTCCAGTTTCCCCTCGGGAGCCCCCCCGGCATCCCTGGAACCCCTTCCCGGACTGGGAATCACCCCTCAGGACCCCCCAGTTGTGTCACCCCCTCACGACCCCCCCTCAGGGCACCCCCCAGCCCCGGGCCCCCCAAATTCCCCTCATCCTCCCTCCTATTTGCTCCCCCCTCCTTCCCCTCACCCTCCCCATTGCTGCTGGTCTGGGAACCGCCGCTTGCCCCTCACGACCCTTCCCCACTGCGGGACCCCCATTTTCCCCTCACACTCCCCCTCCCCAGTGCCCCCCGAGCCCCTCCCAGGACCCTGTCCCAATATGGGACCCCCATTTTCCCCTCACGCCCCCCGCCCTCAGCACCCCCACAGTCCCAGGACCCCCATTTTCACCTCACGCTCCCCCTCCTGAGGGACCCCCGTTTTCCCCTCAGTTTTCCCCCCAGAACCCCCATTTTTCCCTCAGGATCCCCCAAACCTCAGCATTCCTCCAACCCTCAGGACCCCTCCTCAGGCTCCCCCTTCTTGGGGGACCCCTACTCTCCCCTCAGGACGCCCCTCAGACACCATTTTCCCCTCAGGACCCCCATTTTCCCCTCAGGACCCCCCTCAGACCCCATTGTCCCCTCAGGACCCCCCTCAGACCTCATTGTCCCCTCAGGACCCCCATTTTCCCCTCAGGACCCCCCTCAGACCCCATTTTCCTCTCAGGACCCCCCTCAGACCCCATTTTCCCCTCAGGACCCCCATTTTCCCCTCAGGACCCCCCTCAGACCTCATTGTCCCCTCAGACCCCCATTTTCCCCTCAGGACCCCCCTCAGACCCCATTGTCCCCTCAGGACCCCCACTTTCCACTCAGGACCCCCCTCAGACCCCATTTTCCCCTCAGGACCCCCCCCCCTCACCGGGCCCCCCGCGCAGCTCCATCCCCCGCGCGCGCCCCCGCTCCGCCTGCGGCGCCCCCTGGCGGCCGGGCGGGCGGCAAAGGGGCGGGGAAAACCCGCGGCCACCGCCCACGGCCAATGAGGAGCCGCCATGGGGCTGCTGGCCACGCCCCCGGCCACGCCCCCGACGTCGCCATGGAAACGCTGCCGCGCGCGGCGCCGCCACCGGCAGGCTCCGCGCCGCTCTGTCGCGATAGAGCGAGATTCAACCCCCCCCCCACCGCGAGCGTCACGACATTTTCTGTATCGCGACAGCACCCGGTAGCCCTCATTCCCTCCCCCTCTCCCGCCGGGATAGCGCTTGGGTCGGGCCGCCCTGCGGTCCCCCCATCCCGGCTTCACCCCCTCGCCCCGGCGCGCCGAAAGTGACGCCGCGCCCTCGTTCCCGCCCTCGTCGCTGATTGGCTGACGCCGCCGCCCGCGCCATCCGAGCGCGACGCGTCACCATAGCAACCGCGAGGTAAACACCGGAGGGGGGGTCCCAAAACCGGGCCCGGGGCCCCCCAAACCCGCGGCGGGCGCCCCCCGAAAAGGGCCCAGGACCCCCCACGGCTCCACCGGGGGTTGAGCCCCTCCACCAATGACCCTGGAAGGCGTAAATTCCCCTCCCCCCCTTCTTTTCCCAGGGCGCCCCTGAAGGGCCTGGGGACTCCCCCCCCCCCCGTCCTGGGGAGGGTCGGGGGGGGGAAACGAGCCCCCCACGAAAAGACGGGGCCAGGGGGCTGCTGGGCATCAGTTTAATAACGGGGTGCAGAGGGGTGTTGGGGAGCAGCACCCCCGGCCCCCCTTTTCCCCCCCCCCTCCCCCCAGGTGCTGGTGGGGGGCTCGATGCTCGGGGGAGGGGGGAGGAGCGGGGGGCAGAGTGGGGGTGCCCCCCCATCCCCCCTTTCCCATCCCCAAACAGCAAAATCCCACAGAGGAAGAAAGGGGAGACCCTATAAAAAATAGGGAGCCCCTCCCCCAATTCCCCCACGTTCCCCCCCCGATCCCCCCCCCCCCATTTCCTTCCAGCTGTAATTTTGAGGAGGGGGGGAGGGGTCTTCTTCTTCTTCTTCTTCTTCTTCTTCTCCCCCCCCCAAAAAAAGCCGAGGTTCATCCGCGGCGTCCAGCGCTGTGTCCCCCTCCCCTTACCAAGGGGGGGGGGGGTGTTTCTGTTTTTGTTTGTTTGTTTGTTTGTTTGTTTTCCCCCAAAATAAACCCCCCCCCTCAGCCGGGGCCGCCATGCACCGAGAGAGGTCCCTTTTGGGGGGGTGGGGAGGGGGGCGGCGGTGGTGGTGGTGGTGGTTTTTGGGGGAGCCGGGGCGAGGTTTTTGGGGGGGGGGGGGGGAGGGGGATCCGGGGTGGGGGCGGGGGGGTCGCAGTCCGGGGGTTCAATATCAACTTTTATCGGCGGCGGGGTCTCTGTGGCGCGAGGTTTTCATGGTCTCCAGGTACTCCTGCTGCGACACCGCCAGCACCGACGCCAGGATCTCGTCGTCCTCCCAGTCGTTCAGGCCTGGGGGGTGCCCAAAATTTGGGGGAGGGGGAGGATTGGAGTTTGAGGGGGAGGGGTTTGAACCCCCAGACCCCCTTCCCCCCACGTGATATCGGTAACGTGCTCAGGGTGTGGGAGGGTTGGAGGTTGGGGTGAAGGGGGGAGTTTGGGTGGCCCCCTCACCCCAAAATTGCAGGAAAAGGGGATTAAAACCCACCCCTCCCCCACACACACATCCATGGGGGTGTTTTCCATCAAACCCCAACCGCTGAACCCCCAAAAACTTCAATCAGTTCCCCCACATTTTCATTCAAGAACTCCAAAGGTAAAATGCCACTCCCTAAACTGCAGGGTAGCCCCCCCAAATGACCCTAAATCCCCCCCAATTCGACCCCCCACCCCAAAACGGCAGGAAAAGTGGGTAAACCCCACCATGGGGGTCTTTTCCCTCAAATCCCAACGGCTGAAGCCCCCAAAATTTAGATTAAAACACTTCCAGTGCTCAAACCCCTCCCTTAAACTGCATCGTACCCGCCCAAAACGACCCTAAACCCCCCCAAAACGACCCTAAACCGCCCAAAACAACCCTAAAGCCCCCCAAAACGACTCTAAACCCCCCCAAAACGACCCCCTGCCCCCGATTTTGTCCCCTGCCAGCTCACCGAAGGCGGTTGGGGACATTTGCTGCATGATGGCCCGACACTCCAGCGCGGGGTACAGGGACACCAGCGGGGGGGTGGCCCGGCCCCCCCCTGCCCCCAGCTGGCTGCTGGTCCCTGGGGAGGGGAGAAAAGACAAATTTGGGCTTCAGGGACCCCCCCTCCCAAACTTAAATCCATCCCTATTCCCTCCCAGCAACCAGTGGGGGGTCCCAGTATCCTCAAATCCCAGTTTGGGGTCTCAGAATTGCCACCCAAGGGTTGGGTTTGGGGGGCACTCAGGTGCCAGCACCCCCCAGAGCCCAGCTGGGGACACCCCCAGCACCCCAGAGCTCCCAATTTGAGCTCCCAGTACACCAGAACCCCCCCTTTTAGACCCCCAGTATCCCACAGCACCCAGTTTGGGTTCCCCAGCACCCCAGAGCTCCCAGTTTGAGCTCCCAGTACCACATAACGCCCAGTCTGGACTTCCCAACACCCCATAACTCCCCCCATTTAAGCCCCCCAAGAACCCCCCAGCCCCCCAAAACACCCAGTTTGGCCTCCCCAGCCCCCCCCAGTCCTCCCAGTTCACCCACCTGGGGCGCAGGGCGAGGGGGGTTTGCCGGCGGGGGGGGCTCCGGGCGAGGGGGGTTTGGGGCCGGGGGTCTCGGGGTGCAGCCCGGGGTGCTCCGGGGAGGGGGCGGCGCTGCGGGGCCGCGGCGAGCGGCCACTCCACTCCTCCAGCCCGCTGGCCGCCGCTGCAGTGGCCGAGCTGCACGTGGCGCTGGCCTTGCGAGGCTGCGGGGACAGCAGGGGACAGAGGAGTGACCACAGGGTATGGGGGGACAGCAGGGGACAGCGGAGTGACCACAGGGTGTGGGGACAGCAGGGGACAGCGGAGTGACCACAGGGTGTGTGGGGACAGCGGAGTGACCACAGGGTGTGGGGGGACAGCGGAGTGACCACAGGGTGTGGGGACAGCGGAGTGACCACAGGGTGTGGGGACAGCAGGGGACAGAGGAGTGACCACAGGGTGTGGGGGGACAGCGGAGTGACCACAGGGTGTGAGGGGACAGCGGAGTGACCACAGGGTGTGAGGGGACAGAGGAGTGACCACAGGGTGTGTGGGGACAGAGGAGTGACCACGGGGTGTGGGGGGACAGAGGAGTGACCACAAGGTGTGAGGACAGCAGGGGACAGAGGAGTGACCACAGGGTGTGGGGGGACAGAGGAGTGACCACAGGGTGTGGGGGGACAGCGGAGTGACCACAGGGTGTGGGGGGACAGCAGAGTGACCACAGGGTATGGGGGGACAGAGGAGTGACCACAGGGTGTGGGGGGACAGAGGAGTGACCACAGGGTGTGAGGACAGCAGGGGACAGAGGAGTGACCACAGGGCATAGGGACAAAGGGGCAAGCGGCCACTCCACTCCTCGGGCCACAGTGGCCGAGCTGCACGTGGCGCTGGCCTTGCGAGGCTGCGGGGACAGCAGGGGACAGCGGGGTGACCACAGGGTGTGGGGATGTGAGGGGACAGCGGAGTGACCACAGGGTGTGGGGACAAAGGGGCAAGCGGTCACTCCACTCCTCTGGCCAAAGTGGCCAAGCTGCACGTAACGCTGGCCTTGCGAGGCTGTGGGGACAGCAGGGGACAGCGGAGTGACCACAGGGTGTGAGGGGACAGCGGAGTGACCACAGGGTGGGGGGATGTGGGGGGACAGCAGAGTGACCACAGGGCAGGGGGCACTGGAACAGGGGTCAGCTCCAAGGCAGGGGGACAAGGGAGTGGCATCACCCCCTGGGGCAGGGAAACGTGGGGACACCGGGACTGGGGACAGCAATGGGGACACTGGGACTGGCTGGGACAGAAATGGGGACACTGGGACTGGGGACAGTGATGGGGACACCAAGGCTGGCAGAACAGTGATGGGGACACCAGGAGTGGCTGGAACAGCAATGGGGACACTGGGACTGGCTGGGACAGAAATGGGGACACTGGGACTGGGGACAGTGATGGGGACACCAAGGCTGGCAGAACAGTGATGGGGACACCAGGAGTGGCTGGAACAGCAATGGGGACACTGGGACTGGCTGGGACAGTGATGGGGACACCAAGGTTGGCAAGGACAGCGATGGGGACACCGAGGCTGCCAGAACAGCGATGGGGACACCAGGAGTGGCTGGAACAGCGATGGGGACACTGGGACTGGGGACAGTGATGGGGACACTGGGACTGGCTGGGACAGCGATGGGGACACCCAGGTTGGCAAGGACAGCGATGGGGGTCACCAGGACCCCCTGAGGAAGAAGCTGGGCCCCACCTGCCGCGCCTGCTTCTCCTGGTCGCGCAGCCACTGCAGGTAGGACTCGCGGGCCACCTGCTCCTCGATGGCCTCGTTGGTGGCCTCCCAGTCCGTGGCGCGTTTCTTGTCCTCCAGCATCTGCTGCTCGATCCACGACTCCTCCGACGTCTTGATGGCGCTCTTCATCAGGGACTGCTCGGCCAGCTGCGGACGGGGCGGCCGTGAGGGACACACCCATGGGGACACGCCCATGGGGACACACCCATGGGGACACGCCCATGGGGGACACGCCCATGGGGGACACGCCCATGGGGGACACGCCCACCAGGACACGCCCACCCCCCAGGGACAATGGAGAGGGTGGGGTCACATTAGGCCACGCCCCTTCTGCCTGAGGCCACACCCCCATGGACACACCCAGAACAGACCACACCCACACAGAAAGCCTGGAGATGGGGTGGGGCCACATCAGGCCACGCCCCCGCATGGGAGGGACCACTCGGACACGCCCCTAACAGGCCACGCCCCTCTGTGCTAAGGCCACACCCCCAAGAGGATCCTTAAAGGACCCACAGCGGCCCGGGCCACGCCCACTCAAGCCACACCCATCCCACAGGCTCCTCCCCCAGGCCCAGCTCTGCCCAATGAGGCTCCAGCAGTGGGCGGGGCAAGGTGGGCCACACCCACACCTGCAGGCCACGCCCACTGCACTGGGGGGGACTGGGTGGGGTGGGGTCGTGTCTGACCACACCCACCCCGATAAGCCACACCCACCCCGATAAGCCACACCCACCCCGATAAGCCACACCTCTCCCTACAAGGGGCGTGTCCACCCTGGGAGTGACCACACCCCCCAGACATGGCCACGCCCCTTCCGTGGCCACGCCCACAAGGGAATGGGGAGGTCAGGGAGGGTCCCCCACCCCCCAAAATCAGGGTCCCACCCCCCAAATTGGGGGTCCCCACCCCTCGTACCCCCAGTTTGAAGGAGCGCAGCCCCAGCCCCATGGAGAGGAAGGGAAGGGAGGGGCTCAGGGAGGGCCCCCCACCTCCAAAATTGGGGTTCCCACCCCCCAACTCGGCATCCCACCCCCCAAATTCGGGGTCCCCCCCCGTACCCCCAGTTTGAAGGAGGGAGGGGAAGCTCAAGGAAGGTCCCCAGACACCAAAATTGGGGTCCCACCCCCCAAATTCAACATCCCACCCCCCAAATTCAGGGTCCCATACTCCAAAATCGGGGTCCCACCCCCCCAAATTCGGGGTCCCCCCCCATACCCCCGGTTTGAAGGAGGGCAGCCCCAGCCCCACGCCGATGGTGGCCTTGTTGGGGTTCACCACGGAGTTGTAGTGGATGTTGCGGTGGTAGCTGACCCGGATGGGCTCGTCCTCGTTGTGCTGGATCCCGTGGAAGGTGTTGATGGGCTCTGCGGGCACGCCGGCACCCCGATCAGCCAGGGGAACCCCAAAAAACCACCTGGCACCCCCCAAAACGGCACCTGGGAGTCGCTGATCCATAGGGAACCCCAAAAACCACCTGGCACCCCCCAGAATGGCACCTGGGAGTCCCTGATCCATAGGGAACCCCAAAAACCACCTGGCACCCCCCAGAATGGCACCTGGGAACCCCAAAACAGCACCTGGGAGCTCCTGATCACCCCCCCCCCCGATCCATAGGGAACCCCAAAACAGCACCTGGGAGTCCCTGATCGCCCCCCTGATCCATAGGCAACCCCAAAAACCACCTGGCACCCCCCAAAACAGCACCTGGGAACCCCAAAACGGCACCTGGGAGCTCCTGATCACCCCCCCCCGATCCATAGGGAACCCCAAAACAGCACCTGGGAGTCCCTGATCGCCCCCCTGATCCATAGGCAACCCCAAAAACCACCTGGCACCCCCAAAAACAGCACCTGGGAACCCCAAAACAGCACCTGGGAGTCCCTCATCACACCCCTGATCCATAGGGAACCCCAAAAAACCACCTGGCACCCCCCCAAAATGGCACCTGGGAGCTCCTGATCACCCCCCGATCCATAGGGAACCCCAAAACAGCACCTGGCACCCCCCAAAATGGCACCTGGGAGTCCCTGATCACCCCATTTCTCTCTGGGGACCCCCTCCCCGCTGTCCCCAGTGCCCAGGTGACCCCTGGGGCTCCTCAGGGACCCCCTCCCTGCTGCTCCCAGTGCCCAGGTGACCCCTCCCCACTGTCCCCAGTGCCCAGGTGACCCCTCCCCACTGCTCCCAGTGCCCAGGTGACCCCTCCCCACTGTCCCCAGTGCCCAGGTGACCCCTCCCCACTGCTCCCAGTGCCCAGGTGACCCCTCCCCACTGTCCCCAGTGCCCAGGTGACCCCTCCCCACTGCTCCCAGTGCCCAGGTGACCCCTCCCCACTGTCCCCAGTGCCCAGGTGACCCCTCCCCACTGCTCCCAGTGCCCAGGTGACCCCTCCCCACTGTCCCCAGTGCCCAGGTGACCCCTCCCTGCTGCTCCCAGTGCCCAGGTGACCCCTCCCCACTGCTCCCAGTGCCCAGGTGACCCCCGTGGCTCCTCAGGGACCCCTCCCCGCTGTCCCCATCGCTCCGGGCCCCCTCCCAGTTGCCGAGGCCACGCACCAGTGCCGTACTGGTAGACCTCGACGGGCCGGTTGTACATCTCGGCCATGGCCTGCATCTCGATGTGGTTGCCGTGGCAGGTGCTCTTCCGCTTGCGGTTGATGTAGGTGGTGAAGTCCTCGGTGACGTAGTTGGAGAAATAATCGGCGTTCTTCATCTGGGGACACGGCGGGGACACGGTGGGGGGGACGCGGCTGGGGGGGGGACACGGCCGGGGAGGGGACAAAGGACTGCAGGGACACTGGGGACAGGAGTGGGGGAGGTCTGGGAGAGCCCTGGGGACACCGGGAGAGCCCCGGGGACACCGGGAGAGCCCCGGGTACAGGAGCAGGGGAGGTCTGGGGACACCAGGACAGCCCTGGGGACACTGGGAGAGCCCCAGGGACAGGAGTGGGGGAGGTCTGGGGACACCGGGAGAGCCCTGGGGACACCGGGAGAGCCCTGGGGACCAGACTGGGGGAGGTCTGGGGACACCAGGAGAGCTCTGGGGACACTGGGAGAGCCCTGGGGACAGGAGTGGGGGAGGTCTGGGGACACCAGGAGAGAACCCTGGGGACACTGGGATAGCCCCAGGGACACCAGGAGAGCCCTGGGGACCAGACTGGGGGAGGTCTGGGGACACCAGGAGAGCTCTGGGGACACTGGGAGAGCCCCAGGGACAGGAGTGGGGGAGGTCTGGGGACACCGAGAGAACCCTGGGGACACTGGGATAGCCCCAGGGACACCAGGAGAACCCTGGGGACAGGAGTGGGGGAGGTCTGGGGACACCGGGAGAGCCCTGGGGACACCGGGAGAGCCCCAGGGACCAGACTGGGGGAGGTCTGGGGACACCAGGAGAGCTCTGGGGACACTGGGAGAGCCCCGGGGACAGGAGCGGGGGAGGTCTGGGGACACCAGGAGAGAACCCTGGGGACACTGGGATAGCCCCAGGGACAGGAGTGGGGGAGGTCTGGGGACACCAGGAGAGAACCCTGGGGACACTGGGATAGCCCCAGGGACACCAGGAGAGCCCTGGGGACCAGACTGGGGGAGGTCTGGGGACACCAGGAGAGCTCTGGGGACACTGGGAGAGCCCCAGGGACAGGAGTGGGGGAGGTCTGGGGACATCAGGAGAGCCCTGGGGACACCGGGAGAGCCCTGGGGACACTGGGATAGCCCTGGGGACAGGAGTGGGGGAGGTCTGGGGACACCGAGAGAACCCTGGGGACACTGGGATAGCCCCAGGGACACCAGGAGAACCCTGGGGACAGGAGTGGGGGAGGTCTGGGGACACCAGGAGAGAACCCTGGGGACACTGGGATAGCCCCAGGGACACCAGGAGAACCCTGGGGACAGGAGTGGGGGAGGTCTGGGGACACCGGGAGAGCCCCAGGGACCAGAGCGGGGGAGGTCTGGGGACACCAGGAGAGCTCTGGGGACACTGGGATAGCCCTGGGGACAGGAGTGGGGGAGGTCTGGGGACACTGGGAGAACCCCGGGTACAGGAACAGGGGAGGTCTGGGGACACCAGGAGAGCCCTGGGGACACTGGGAGAGCCCCGGGGACAGGAGTGTGCAAGGTCTGGGGACACCAGGAGAGCCCCGGGGACACCGGGAGAGCCTCGGGGACAGGAGTGGGGGAGGTCTGGGGACACCAGGAGAAACCTGGGGACACTGGGAGAGCCCTGGGGACACTGGGAGAGCCCTGGGGACAGGAGTGGGGGAGGTCTGGGGACACCAGGAGAAACCTGGGGACACTGGGAGAGCCCTGGGGACACTGGGATAGCCCTGGGGACAGGAGTGGGGGAGGTCTGGGGACACTGGGAGAGCCCCGGGAGCCCCAGGGCAGGGACAGACAAGGGAGCAGAGCAGGGACAGAGCAGAGGAGCCCCTGGGGACAGTGGGAGAGCCCCGAGGACACCCAGGGGTGGGAGAGAACAGCAGCCTGGTCCCCCCCGCAGGGTGCTGAGCACCCTCCCAGTTCACCCAGTGCCCCCCAGTTCCCTCCCAGTACCTCCCAACGCTTCCCTAAGCACGCCAGGCTCCTTCCCATTACTCCCCAGTGGCTCCCAGTATGAGCTACACCACCCAGAACCCCTCCAGCTCCACCCTCCCGTTTCTCCTCCAGCTCTGGGCACTCCTCAGTGCCCTCCCAGGGCCCTCCCAGTGCCTCCCAGTGCCCTCCCAGTGCCTCACCAGGTAATCCATGCAGTGCTTCCGCACCACCTCGTGCATGTCCTGGTCTCCGTACACCTGATCAGCTGAGGGAGGGGACATAAAGGAGACAGTGAGGGGGGGGTGGCAGTGCCTGGGGGGGGTTTTGAGGGGGTTTTTGGGGGGTTTTTGGGGCTCACCCACGGCCCGGAACAGACAGGCCCCGTCCTCCTTCATGCGTTTGATGATGAACCCTTTCTTCTCCCGCAGAGCCTTCTCGAACCGGTGCTCCTGCTGGAGACACAGCCGGGCTCGGGGGGGTCCTGGGGGGCTTGGGGGGTCCTGGGGGGCTCGGGGGGGTCCTCAGGGGCCCCTCGGGTCATTGGAGGGGGAGCACGAGGCGTGGGGAACCGAGGGATGCATGAAGGGTGAGGGGTTGGGGGCACAAAGGGGGAGAAAAGGGGATGGGGGATGCGGGGAGGGGGGACAAGGGGGAGTTTGGGGGGGTCTTCAGGGGACCCTCGGGGCTGGGGGGGTCACATCGAGGCGGGGGCAGGAGGTGTGTGGAGCCGAGGGACACGTGGGGGATGAGGGGTTGGGGTCACAAAGGGGGAGAAAAGGGGTACAGGGAGGGGGCAATGGGGGGTCCTGGGGTGTCACAGGCAGAGGGGACAAGGGGGGATCCAGGAAAGGGGGGGGGGAGGGGTCCCAGACAGGGGGAAAAGGGGGGATTCCAGCAGGGATCACTTGGGGGTCTGAACAGGGCAACAAGGGGGTGCCATGAGCTACAAGGGGGGGATTCTGAGGAGGGGGACAATGGGGGGTCCGGGGGGGGGGGCGAGGGTCACAGGCAGTGGGGACAAGGGGACATCCCAAAGAGGGGGGACAACAGGGGGGCTGGGGGGGGGGTCACAGGCAGTGGGGACAAGGATTTGGGTCCACACAGGGGGGAAAAAGGGGATTATGGGGAGGGGGGTTATGGACGGTGGGGACAAGGGGAGGGGTCCTGGGGCAGCAGGAAAAAAGGGGGATCCAGGAAAAGCTGGGGGACAGGCAGGGGGGAAAAGGGGGATCCCAGCAGGGATCCCTTGGGGGTCCGAACAGGGGGATCCCGGAGGGGGGGGGAGGGGAGGGGTGAAGTGGGGACAAAGAGGGGACAACCAGCGGGGAAAAAAAGGGGATCCCAAGGAGGGGACGCAAAGCAGCGACAAGAACCCCGCGTGAGCCCCACGGCGAGGGGGAGGAGGCGCCAAGCGCGGGACAACGCGGGGACCCCGAACCCCGCTCGGCTCCCTCTTCCTCCCGGTGTCCCCCCGGTGTCCCCCCCGCGCCCGGAGCGGCCCCCCCGGCCCCCGCACCTGCTCGGCCGTGGCCGGGTCCAGCTCCACCCGCCCGGCCTCGTACTCGTCCTCGCTGTTGTAGCCTCCTCCCGCCTCGTCGGGCCCGGGGCTGCCGCAACCGGGGCCCAGCCCCATCCCCAGCCCGATCCCGCCGGGGCCCGACCCCGCGGGGCCTCCGCTGGGCCCGGCCCCGCCGCGCCGCCGCCTCTTGCTGTGCCCGGGGCCGCCGCCGCCGCCGCCGCCGCAGCCGGGCCCGCGGGGCTCGGGCAGCCCCAGCGCCGCCGCCTCCAGCCCCAGCAGCGCCGCGGGCCCGTCCGCCGAGCCGGGGCCGCCGCCACCGGGACCTCCGGGCCCGGCGGGAGGGGGGGACCCGGCGGCTCCGGGGAGCCCGGCCCAGCCCCGCAGCGGCGGCGGCGGCGAGGCCCGAGGCCGAGGCCCCCCCACGCCGGGTCCCCCGGGCTCGCCCACGCCTCCGGGGCCGCGCTCGGGCCCCGCGTCCGCGCCGCGCTCGGGCCCCGCGTCCGGGCCCGAGTCCGCGTCGCCGTCGGGCGCCGGTACCGGCTTCTTCTTCGGGAGGATCGTCATGGCGGGGCGCGCATGGGGGGGGGCACGGCGGGAGGTGGCGGGGGGGTGGCGGGGGTGCCGGGGGTCACCCGCGGGGCGCTGTCGGGCGGGGGGGCCGCGGGCGGGGGCTCGGAGGGGCCCCCCCGGCGCTGAGGGGCCGCGGGCGCTGCGGCCGCCGGGGCCGTGTCAACATCAACAGCCGCGACCTCTGACCCCGCGCGCGCTTCCGCCTCGCCCGCGCCGCGCCACGCGATTGGTCGGCGGCGGCGGCGCCGCGCTCCCATTGGTGGAGAGCTCGCCCGGAAGTCCCGCCTCTGTATCCCCGCCTTCGCCATGGGGAGGCGGGAACGGCGTCGCCATGGTGACGGCGGGGCCGCGCGCTGATTGGACGAGGCGCGCGGAGGGGCGGGGTTGAAGGGCGTTCATTGGCTGGTTGGGGAGGCGGGAGGTGAGGGGAGAGAGCGCTGATTGGGTGGACGAGGTGCCGGTTTAGCGGAGAGGGAGGGCGCGCCTCGAAGTAAACTGCGCGCTGATTGGCTGGTGCCCCGTCCATCATGGATGGGCGGGATCAGAGGGGCGGTCCCGTGCGCTGATTAGCGAGAGCTTTAACCCCGCCCACGCCGCTCTCCCATTGGCTGCAGCAAGCGACCCAATTTCCCATTGGCTCAAACGTGTCGGAGGCGGAGCTCCCACGAGAAGCCACGCCCCCTCCGCTCCCCCCCCCACCTGTCACTCTCCCGCAAACCCCGCCCCTTCCCCTCCCTCCCCCAAACCCCCCCAAACCCCCTCCAGGAGCCCCCCAAAACCAGACCCTCGGCTCCGTTTCCAGCTCCTTTATTAAAACCCATCGCGGACCCCCGAGAACGAGGGGTGAGCCCAGCACAGACCCCCAAAAACGAGGGGGCTCCCCCCACGCCCCAGCAGGAACGGGGGTGGGACCCCCCCTCCCACATTCCCGGGAACACGGGGGGGCTCCAGCTCCCCAGGCCGCTCTCCCTGAGCTTTTGGGGGGTCCCAGGTGCCCTGGCTGGTGCTGAATCCGCCTCCAGGAACCTCCCAGTGCCGAATCCTCCCTCGGCAGGGGTCTCCCAGCCGCCCCCCCGGCTCTGGGGGGGTCCCGGGCTCAGTGGGCCTTGTGGCGGGGCCGGTCGTGGCCGCGCTGGGCTGTGGCCAGTTGGTGACAGGCGTCGAGCAGGAGGAGGCCGGGCACCAGCACCCAGACCCCGTTCAGCCCCACGAAATAGCCCCAAAAATAGAGGGGCCGGGGGTCGCTGTGGGTCCAGCCCGCCCGGGCCTCGGTGGCGAAGTACAGAACGTCCCCGTAGAGCTGCCCTGGGAGGGGACGAGGGACAGGTCAGGGGTGGCACTGGGGACATCCTCGGTCACCCTGCTGGGGGGGTTTGGGGATGGGAGAGAGCCCCGGGGAGGGGGACAGGGATGGGGACACCTGGGGTGGGATGGGGACACCCGGCATGGGTGCAGACAGGGTTGGGGACACCTGGGGTGGGTTGGCATGGGGACACCTGGGGTGGGTGCAGACGGGGTTGGGGACACCTGGGGTGGGATGGGGAT
Source organism: Aphelocoma californica (assembly GCA_028536675.1). Classification (NCBI taxonomy): domain Eukaryota; kingdom Metazoa; phylum Chordata; class Aves; order Passeriformes; family Corvidae; genus Aphelocoma; species Aphelocoma californica. The sequence continues at coordinate 1,359,037 of JAQMYR010000046.1, read as the reverse complement.
GGGGACACTGGGGCTGGAACAGGGTTGGGGACACCTGGGGTGGGATGGGGACAGGGTTGGGGACACCTGGGGCGGGATGGGGATGGGGACACTGGGGCTGGAACAGGGTTGGGGACACCAGACCCCACAGGGACGGGGGTCCCGGCCGTACCGAGGGACACGATGAGCTGCAGGACGTAACGGGCCGGGTGGTGGCGCAGGAAGGCGAGGAAGGCGAGGAAGCTGAGAGGACCCCAAGCCCAGGCTGTCACTGTCTCCATGGCAACCGTGAAGTCATCGCTCCTGGAAAGGTCAGAGGACACCCGAAAGGGTCACCTGGACCCCCTGGGGCCATGGGACACCCCCTGCCCGCTGCCCCCAACTCACGTCATGTAGCGGCTGTCGGCCTTGGCGTATTCCTTCCCTGGGGGATTTGGAGAGGGGTCACCAGGTGTGTGTGGGGCAGGGGACCCCCACAGCCTCCAGCGGAGCCGGGGGTCACCCAGCCCTGCTGCCAGCACCCAGGTGTCCCCCTCCCCACGTGCCCAGGGACCCCAGAGATGCCCCAGGGCCCCCTCCCCACGTATGCAGTGAATCTCCCGCACCCCACAATGCCCAGAGACCCCTCCTCATATGCCCAGGGAACCTCCAGTGCCCCCTGCTGCCCTTGAAGACCCCTCCCCACGTGCCCAGGGACCCCACAAATGCCCCAGGGACCCCTCCCCACGCGCCCAGGGACCCCACAAATGCCCCGGGGACCCCTCCTCACGTGCCCAATGACCCTCCAGTGTCCCCTGATGCCCTTGAGGACCCCTCCCCACGTGCCCAATGACCCTCCAGTGCCCCCTGATGCCCTTCGGGACCCCTCCCCACGTACCCAGTGACCCTCCAGTGCCCCCTGATGCCCTTCGGGACCCCTCCCCACGTACCCAGTGACCCTCCAGTGCCCCCTGATGCCCTTGAGAACCCCTCCCCACGTGCCCAATGACCCTCCAGTGCCCCCTGATGCCCTTGAGAACCCCTCCCCACATGCCCAATGACCCTCTAGCACCCACTGCAACCCCTGAGGACGCCTCCCCAAAGCCACCCACATAACCCAACCCCTCTCCAGCGACCCCATCTCCCCTCTAGGACCTCCCCTCCCCATCCCCGTCCCCCGGGGAACCCCCTCCCGGTGCTCACAGACGTCGGCCAGCAGCCCGGTGTCGGCGGGCAGCTCGCGGTGCCGGAGGCTGAAATACCCTTCCAGGACCCCGTGGATGCCGGCGCAGAGCAGGAACCAGCCCAGGACCAGTCGGCGGGCGGGGCTCCGCTTGGCCCCGCCCTTGGCCCCGCCCTTGGCCCCGGCCCCGGCCCCGCCCAGGGCCCAGCCCAGCGCCAGCAGCGCGGCCGCCGCCGCCGCCACCGCGCCTGCGCACTGCCAGCCGGGCCGCGCGCCCGCCACGTAACCCGGCAACGCCAGCGCGCGCGGCCAATAGGGGTGCGCGCTCGTCTCCATGGCAACGCCGCCGCCCTGTGTGTGAGGGGAGCGCGGCAGTGAGCGGCGGGAAGGCCGCGGGCGCGGCGGGGGGGGGGGAAGAGCGAGCGGCGCCCCGCGCGACCCCGCACCGCACGCCCTTCCCCAGACACAGCGCATCTCCCCCGCCCTCCGGCACCGCACGGACCCCTCCCCTCACCGCGCCGTTGCCCGGTTCCCCCGCGTCGAGCCCCCGGCCCGGCCGAGCCCCCGGCGCCGCTCACCTCAGCCGCTCTCCCGCGCTCCCTCCCTGCCGCCGCGCGCCGCTCTTTGCTCCGCCCACCGCCGCCCCCGCGGCCAATGGGAGCGCGCCGTCCCAAGGCCGACCAATGGCGGCGCGCCCCGCCCGCCTCCCCCGGCCGCTGATTGGCCGCGCCCGCTGCTGGGGAGATGTGAGGCCAGGGGGCGTGGCCTCGTTCGGGAGGGGCGATGCCCCGCCCAAATGGGCGTGGCCTCACTCGAGGGGCGTGTCTTAAGGCCACTGAGACACGCCCCCTCTATAGGGGGTCTCTATAGGGGCCATGGGGACCCCCCCTGTTCAATACAAGGGTCCCTATGGAACCCCCCTCCAAATCACACAGGGCCCCTATGAGGTCCCCCCCCCCAGTTATAGAGGGGTCCCATCAACCCCCCCCCCAATTATAGAGGGGACCCATCAACCCCCCCCCAATTATAGAGGGGACCCATCAACCTCCCCCCCAATATAGAGGGGTTCCTCCAACCCCCTCCCCCAATCATAGAGGGGTCCCACCAACCCCCCCCCCCCAATCACAGAGGGCCCCAAGGACCCCTCCAAATTATACAGGGCCCCCTCCCAGGGATACCAGCAGCACAAAGACCCCCCCAAGCTCTATGGGATCCATATGGACCCCCCCCAGATTATATGGAGCCCTCAAAGACCCCCCCTCCCCTCCCAGGACAGAGATTCCCCCCCCCCCCCCCCGCCCCATGGAACCCCCCGTCCCTACAGAAGCTTTTGGGGCACCCAGGAACCCCAAAACCGCGGCGTTTCCCCCCCAAAAAAGAGGCGGAGTCGGTGGTGGCAGCAGGTCCCTGTATTGAACCCCACCGTGCGACCCCCGCCCGCCCCCTCAACCCCCGCCAGACCCCCCCCCCCACCCACCCGAGGGGGGCGAGCGACGGGGCCCCCCCCAAAACCGGCCACTCGCCAGGAGCGGCCGAAGGGGGGCCCGGGATTTTGGGGATCCACCCCCCGAATTTAGGGACCACCCCTCCCCCCTCCGTAAACCTGGGGACCCCTCCCCACGGCCGAAGGTTGGGTTTGGGGGTCACACGAGGGTCCCGGGGGGCTGCGGGTCCAGGGGGGGTGGGGGGGTGGTCCCGGGGGTGTCCCCGGAGGCCCTGGGGGGGGGGGGAGGGGGGAGGGGAGAGAGAAAGAAAAGTGACAAAAAAAGGGAATAAAAGAAAAAAGAAGGAAAAAGAGAAAAAGCCAACAGAATTCGGAAAACAACAGAGAAAGAGAGAAGAAAAAGGCGTTAGGCCCCCCCAAAATGACCCCCCCCATCCGCCCGGGGTCCCCTCCTGGCCCTCCCCCCCCCCCACCCCCCGAGTTCTGTCACCCCCCCCCCCCCCCCGGGACCCCCAACCCGGTACCCGGAATGGAGAAAAGAGGGAAAAACAGAGGAGGGGCAAGAGAGACCCCCCCAAGAGGGGAGAGGGAGCCCAAAAACGGGGGTGGGGGGGCAACCGGGGAGGGGAGACCCCCAGTTTTGGGGGGGTGGGGCTGAAGGGCTGAAATGGGGAGGGGGGGCCCAAAGGGGAATCCCCAACTTGGGGACATTTGGGGTTCCCTGAAGGACGGGGGGGCCCCCAAAGAAGGGGGAGGACACTCGGACATGGTGGAAAGGGGGGGGGGTCCCCAATTCATAGGGGAGGGGTCCCCAAAATGGGCGGGGGGAGGGGGTGACATTCAGATACAGGAGTGCCCAGTGGACGGGGGGAGGGGGGGGGTCCCCAAAACCAGGGGTGGACCTGGAGTTGGGGGGTCCCCAACACTCGGGGGGGGCTCCCCAAACCCCCTCTACCCCCTCTGCCAAGCCCTCCCTCACCCCTTCCTTCCCCTAAAAAAGGGGGGCGCGGTACCCCCGGGGAGCCCCCCCGTACCTGGGCGCCAGGGCCCCGGCGTAGCTGAGCGAGTGGGGCAGCCCGGGGGGGTCCCGGCGGCGCGGGGGGGGGGGCCCAGGCGGCTCCGGCGGCGGCGGCGGCGGCGGCGGGGGGGGGGCCCGAGGCGGGGCGCGGGGGGGGTCCCGGTGTGCCGCAGGTACCAGTCCCGCAGCCCCTCCAGCGCCAGCCACTTCTGGCTGCGCCGCTGCTCCGCCGAGGGGGGGGGCGGCCACCCCCGGACCGCCGGGACCCCCCCCTCGGCCCCGCGATGCCTCCGGGGGGGTCTCCGGGGGTCCCCCCCAGTCGATCAAAGCCTCGGAGCTGTTGCTGCGCCGGGTGCGGGGGGCGCCGGGGGGGGGAGGGCCGGGAGCTGGGGGCCCCCCCAGTTGAGAGTCCTGGCTGCCGGACCAGGGCCGGGGGGGCAAGCCCGGGGCCTCGGGGCTGGGGGAGGGGGGACAGCAGGGTCACACGGGGGGGGTTGGGGTCTTTAAACCCCCCTAAACCCCCCTGCCCTGCTGCCCACCCCCCCAAATCGCCCCCGGGGCCTCGGGGCTGGGGGAAGGGGGACAGGGGGGGTCACACGGGGGGGTTTGGGGTCTTTAAACCCCCCTAAACCCCCCTGCCCTGCTGCCCATCCCCTCATTTGGAGCCCCCTGAGCCCCCCCCGCCACCTCGGAGTTGAGGAGGGGGGACACAGCGAGGTCACACAGGGCAGGCTGGGGTCTTCAAACACCCCCCACCCCTACTGCCCCCCACCCCAAATCGCCCCCCAGAACCCATCCCCCAAAGAGCCCCTCCTGACCACCCCCCCAGAGGTGGGGAGGGGGACACGATGAGCTCACATAGAGGGGCTGGGGTCTTCCCGCACCCCTGCCCAGCAGCCCAGCCCCCAAACTCCCCGAGCCCACCCCCCAGTTCCCCCCCCCAGGCACCTCGGGGCTGCGGAGGGGACACAACAAAAAGGGTTGGGGTCTTCCCACCCCCCTCCCCTGCTTCCCGACCCCCAAATACCCCCCCCAAATACCCCCCCCGACCCCTCACCGGCACAGGGGGGGCCCGCGGGGGCTCCGGGCCAGCACAGGCGTGGCCGGGACGCTGCGACCCTCGAAACTGGAGGCGCTGCGGGGGAGGGTCCGCGCCGGGCTGGGGAGGGGGGGACCCCATCAGTGGGGCTGGAGGGCCCCCCCCAGCGGGGTGGGTTTTTTTTTGGGGGGGGGAGATGAAGGGTTTTTTTTAGGGGGCTCACGCACCTGGCGGGGCTGGCGAGGGAGCTGCGGCGCCCGGGGGGGACGTCGGGGGTCCAGGGTGGGGGGCGGCGGTCGGGGCTGCTGGAGCCAGCCCGGGGGGGGGAGGGGCGGCCGGGTCCGCCCTGGGGGGGCTTTGGGGGGGGCAGGGCTCCTGTGGGAGACACACGGCGGTGTCCAGGTGTCCAGGAAACCCCTGGCAGGGGTCCTCAATATCCAGGTAACCCCCCCCGAGAGGATCCACCAGGTGTCCAGGTAACCCCTTCAGGGGGATCCAAGGGGTCACCCAGGTGTGCGGACAACCCCCCTGGGGGTCTCCAGGTGTCCAGGTAGCCCTCCCCCCTCCCAGGGTCACCCAAGTGGCCAGGTAGCCCCCCCAGCCCCTCGCTCACCGTTCTCCAGCGCGGGGAGGTCACACAGGGACCCGTTCTCATCTGGGGGAGCCAAAGGGGGTCAGAGCTGCTGGGACCCCCCAAAATCTACCCCCCTGTCCAAATCTCTGTGCACCCTCCACCCTGCTCCCCACACCCTGGCAACCCCCCGACTCCCTGGTACCCCCAAAGACCCGCTGACCCCCTCCCACCGGTGCCCCCATTGCCCCAAAGACCCCCTGGCGCCCCAAAGACCCCTCAAGCTCCCTGACCCTTTCTTCCCCCTGTACCCCAAGGACCCCCAAGTACCCCAAATACCCCTAACCCCCCCAATATCCCCGTTTTTCCCCTCCTCTCACCCTGTCCGGGGGGTCCAAGCTGTGCCCGGAGCTGCCGGAGCCTCTGGGCAGCCTCGGCCTGGAGCCGCTGGCGCCGGCGCCGCTGCTCGGGCGGCAACCCCGGCACCGAGGCCAAACGCCGGGCGGCCTCCAGCACCTGGGCCTGCACCTGCACCTGGGCCTGCGCCTCCCGCCGCGCCCGGCACGCCTGGAGTGGGAAAAATGGGGAGAAATGTGGGGAAAATGGGCAAAAATGGGGGAATGGGAAAGGGCCGGGCGGCCTCCTGGGCCTGGGCCTGGGCCTGGGCCTGGGCCTGGGCCTGCGCCTCCCGCTGCGCCCGGCACGCCTGGAGTGGGAAAAAAGGGGAGAAATGTGGGAAAATTGGGGGAAAATGGGGCAGTGGGAAAGCCTCCAGCACCTGGGCCTGCGCCTCCTGCCGCGCCTGGCACGCCTGGAATGGAGAAATGGGGAGAAATGTGGGGAAAATGGGCAAAAATGGGGGAATGGGAAAAGGCCAGGCGGCCTCCTGGGCCTGGGCCTGGGCGTCCCACCACACCCGCCATGTCTGGAGTGGGAAAAAGGGGGAGAAATGTGGGGAAAATGGGCAAAAATGGGGCAGTGGGAAAGCCTCCAGCACCTGGGCCTGTGCCTCCCGCTGCGCCCGGCATGCCTGGAATGGAGAAATGGGGACAAACGTGAGGAAAATGGGTAAAAATGGGGGAATGCAAAAGCCTCCAGCACCTGGGCCTACGCCTCCTGCCGCGCCCGGCACGCCTGGAGTGGGAAAAATGAGGAGAAATGTGGGGAAAATGGGCAAAAATGGGGGAATGGGAAAGGGCCAGGCGGCCTCCTGGGCCTGTACCTGCGCCTGGGCCTGCGCCTGGGCCTCCTACCGCACCCAGCACGCCTGCAGTGGGGAAAATGGGGAAAAATGAGGGAAAATTGGGGGAAAATGAGGGAAAAATGGGTAGAAATGTGAGAAAAATAAGGAAAAACGAAGGAATGGGAAAAGGCCGGGCGGCCTTCTGGGTCTGCACCTGGGCCTAGGCCTCCCACTGCGCCCAGCATGCCTGGAGTGGGGAAACAGGGAGAAATACGGGAAAAATGGGCAAAAATGAGGGAATGGGAAAGCCTCCAGCACCCGGGCCTGCGCCTCCTGCCGCGCCTGGCACGCCTGCAGTGGGAAAAATGGGGAAAAACTGAGGGAAAATTGGGGGAAAACGAGGGGGAAATGGGTGGAAATGTGGGAAAAATAAGGAAAAACGAGGGAATGGGAAAGGGCCGGGCGGCCTCCTGGGCCTGCGCCTGGGCCTGCGCCTGGGCCTGCGCCTGGCATTCCTGGGGGCACAGAAATAGGGAAAAATGGGAGAAATGAGAAAAAAACGGGAAGCGGGAAAAGGTCGGGCGACCTCCAGCAGCTGGACTTACACCTGGGGCAAATGGGAGAAATTGGTGAAATGAGGAGAAAACGGGAAAATGGGAAGTTGGGAATGGGGACGGGGAGAGGAGAGGAGAAAGAGGAATGGGGACAGAGCAACGGGGACTTGGGGACAGGCAGGGAAGGGCAAGGAGCCATCGGGGGCCACGTGGGGTTTGGGGACACCACGGGGACCAGGAGACACCATGGGGACCAGGGGACACCATGGGGACACCACAGGGACCAGGAGACACCATGGGGACACCCCAGGGACCAGGGGACACCATGGGGACACACAGGGGGTTTGGGGACACCACGGGGACCAGGGGACACCACAGGGACACCTCAGGGGTCCAGGGGACACCATGGGGGTCAGGGGGACACCCCAGGGACCAGGGGACACCACGGGGACAGCACGGGGACACACGAGGGACGTACCAGAGCGTGTGGGGACCCGCAGGACGTGGGGGTCCCCATGTGACACACGGGGGGACGGCAGCCACCGCTGGGGTGCAGGGGCCACTGTGGGGGACACACAGGGAGTGGGGGCCACCGTGGGGGGGAGCTGGGGGGTGCCATGGGGGTCCGGGGGCCACGAAGGGACACCACGGGGACCCCCAGGGTGTGGGGGCCACCAGGGACCACCCAGGGCACACCATGGGGACACTCAGGGTGTGGGGGGCCACCACGGGGGTCTGGGGGCCCTGAGGGGACACCCCCAGGTGGGATTTGGGATGGGGACCCCCCCCAGAAGGACGTTCTGGTCTCCCCCCAGCCCCCCCCATGTCCCCACACCTACCTCAGGGGGGGGTCCCCGGGGGGGTGCCCCGCTCCGGCGGCGTGGGGGGGGCTGGGGTCTCTCTCCAGGCTCCAGGGGGTACTCGGGGGGCAACTTCCCCGTCAGCTCCTGCAATGGGGGGGTCAGGGGGGGCTCCAGGAGGGGAGGGGGCTTTTGGGGGGGACAGGAAGCTTGGGGGGGGGCTATGGGAGGGGGCTATGGCAGTTTTGGAGAGGGGTCCCAGAGGGGTGGGCAGGGGGGGTCCTGAGGGGCCGTGGGGGTCTCGGGGGTGTGAAGGGGTTTGGGGGGCCTGGGAGAGGCTGGGGGAGGGGGCTGGGGGGAACCCCCGGGGTCAGAGGTCAGGGGTGACTCAGGGGGTCCCGGTTTGGGGGTCACTCAGAGGGTCTGGCGGGTGGGGGTCAGGGGTCACTCAGTGTATCCGGGCAGGGGTCCCAGGAGGGGCTTGGGGGTCACTCAGGGTGTCCCTTGGGCAGGGCTCAGAGGTCACTCTGGGTGTCCGCTGGGTGGGGGTCCCGGGGCAGCACTCAGGGGTGACCCAGGGAGGGGGGGGTCAGGGTTTGAGGGTCACTCCAGGGGTCCTGGGGGTGTCCAAAGGGTCACTCAGGGTATCCAGTGCGGGCAGGGGTCCCAGGGGTGATTTAGGGATGGGTTTTGGGGTCACTCCGGGGTCACTCCGGGGTCACTCACGGCCTCCTGCAGGCAGAGGCGCCGCAGCTCCCGCAGGCGCAGCCCCAGCGCCTGGCGCAGCCCCCGCTGCCGCTCCCGCAGCTCCTGCAGCCGCCCCGCGGCCCCCCCTGCGCGAGGGGACGGTCAGGGACGGGGCAGGGACAGCGGGGACAGGGCAGGGACAGGGGACAGGGACAGGGACAGCGGGGACAGGGCAGGGACAGGGACAGGGGGGACAGGGCAGGGACAGGGACAGCGGGGACAGGGACAGCGGGGACAGGGCAGGGACAGGGACAGGGACAGCGGGGACAGAGAGGGACAGCAGGGGACAGGGCAGGGACAGGGCAGGGACAGGGGACAGGGACAGCGGGGATAAAGAGGGACAGCAGGGGACAGGGACAGGGCAGGGACAGGGCAGGGACAGGGCAGGGACAGGGCAGGGACAGCGGGGACAGAGAGGGACAGGGACAGGACGGGGACAGGGCAGGGAGACGGAGAGGGACAGGGCAGGGAGAGCGAGGACAGAGAGGGACAGGGGACAGGGATGGGGCGCAGCCCCCGCTGCCGCTCCCGCAGCTCCTGCAGCCGCCCTGCGGCCCCCCCTGCGCGAGGGGACGGAGCAGGGACAGCGGGGACAGGGCAGGGACAGGGACAGGGCAGGGATAGTGGGGACAGAGAGGGACAGGGACAGGGGACAGGGACAGGGGACAGGGACAGCGGGGATAGAGAGGGACAGAGAGGGACAGGGACAGGGCAGGGAGAGAGAGAGGGACAGGGCAGGGACAGCGGGGACAGAGAGGGACAGCAGGGGAGAGAGAGGGACAGGAACAGGACGGGGACAGGGCAGGGACGGGTCAGGGACAGGGGCAGGGACAGCGGGGACAGGGCAGGGACAGCGGGGACAGGGCAGGGACAGAGAAGGACAGGGCAGGGACAGAGACAGGGCAGAGACAACACGGGACAGGGACAGCGGGGGACAGGGCAGGGACAGAGAGGGACAGCAGGGGCAGCGGGGACAGAGAGGGACAGGGACAGGGCAGGGACAGGGGACAGGGACGGGGTGCAGCCCCCGCTGGCCCTCCCGCAGCCCCCCCTGCGCGAGGGGACAGTCAGCGACAGGGACAGCGGGCAGGGACAGGGACAGGGCAGGGACAGGGACAGGGCAGGGACAGGGCAGGGCAGGGACAGGCGAGGCTCAGGTGAGGGCACAGGGCAGGGACAGGGCAGGGACACAGGGTGGGGGTCAGCAGGGAGCAGAGCCCCCAGGGACCGGGGGCAGCGGGGGTCACCGGGGCTCGGGGACACCGCAGGGGGCACCAAGGGCGAGCAGCTGAAGGCACCGCGTGTCACCCAGAGCCGGGGCAGCGGCACTCGCCGAGGGCTGGCAGCACCGGGCGCCACCGGGCCTTGGGGACACCGGGGGTCCCCGGGGGCCCAGAACCGGGGCAGAGTTCGGGGGCGTTCTGAGGGGTCTGGGGGCACTGCGGGGTGGGGGGGGGGGGGGGTGACAGCGCGGGGGTCCCCGAGCGCCGGGGGGGTGACAAGGGACAGCGGCGGCCGTACCTGCGGGGCTGTAGGTGCCGGGGGGGAGGATGTGGCCCCTCACCTCCATCGCGGCTCGGTGCCCATGGGGGGAGGGGAGGGGCTGCGGGGGGGGAGGGGGGGGTCAGGGCTCAGCGTTTGGGGTCAGGGGTCAGGCTTTGGGGTGTCCCCACCCCGGCACCTCCCCTCCCCCCTCCCTATTCCCGGCTTCTCCTCCCGCTTCCGCCTGCCCGGCCCCTCCCCCCCGCGCCTGGTGTGGACCCTGACCCCCCCCCCCCCCACCCCAAAAGCCCCCAAAAACCCGGGGGGAGGGGTCCCCAAAACAGACTTGGAGGCCAGGGGTCACCCCTCCCCCCAAAACGGACCTGGGGGGGGCAGGGGCTCCCCCCGAAAAGGGACCCGCGGGGCCCGGGGGTCGCGCCCGCCCCCAAAACCCCCCCCGAAAGGGACGCGGGGGTCGGGGGGGTCACCCCGCCCCCCCCAGATGGACGCAAGGCTCCAGGGGGTCACCCCGCCCCCCCCCCAAAAGACACCTAGAGATCGCCCCACCCCCCAAAAGGGGCCATGGGGGACCGGGGGTTCCCCCCCCAAAACGGACCCGGAGCTCGGGGGTCTCGAAGGCACCCGGCGGTGCCCCCACCCCCCAAAAGCGACCCAGGGCTGCCCCCCCCCGCGCTGGAACAGCCCCCACCCGTGTCCCCCTTTGGGCGGGGGTCTCCAACCCCCCCAATTTCCCCCCCAGCTCCCTTTACCTGTTCCGGGGGGGGTCGCGGCCGGGCGGGCCGGGGGCTCCGGGCTGGGGGAGGGAGATGGGGGGAGGGGCTCAGCCCCGCGCCCCCCCCGGGGGTCGCAGGCGGCCCCTGCGGGTCCCCGCCAGCCCCGGGGGTCGCGGTTCGCTTTTTGGGGGGGGGGTCTCGCGGAGCCGGGGCCTGGCGGGGAGCGCGGGCGGGAGTCGGGGTCCCCCCTGCGTGTCCCCCCCCCCCGCCCCGTGATGTCACTTCCCGACACCGCCCCCTCCCCCCCCCCCCCGCGCTTCCTGCCGAGGCCCCGCGGCCCCGACGGGACCCCCCGGGACCCCCCCCTTGCCCCGCAGGGACACCCCGAGACCCCCCCGGGGACTTTTGGGGGGACCCCCAGGCTCGCCCCCTCCCCCTCGCCCCCCTCGCCCCCCCCTCCGGAGCTCCGCGAGGTTTGGGGAGGTCCGGGCCCCCCCTCCCCCCCCCAGGAACTCACTTCGGGACCCCCTCCCAGCCCTACTGACCCCCCCCAGCCCCAATAACCCCCCCGCAGCCGCATTGAAACCCCCCCATTGCCCCCCCCACCCCATAAAGCCCCCCCATAGCCCCCCCATCCCACTGACCCCCCCCAGGGCCCCCCGAGTGTCGCCGTGGGGCGCGGGGGGGGGGGGGCGATGTCCCGAGGGGCGGCCGAGGGGGCCCCCGCGCCCCCCGGGCCCCCCCCGGTGCCCCCCCAGGGCCCCCCCACGGTTTTTGTGCTGCTGGAGGGGCCCAGCACCCCCGAGACCCTGCGGCTGCTCAGGTGAGGGGGGGGTCCCGGGGGGTGGGGGCTTAGGGGGACCCCCGGGGGTTTGGGGGCGCTGCGAGGTGGGGGGGAGGTCGGGGGGGAGCTGGGGGAGGGGCGAGGAGGGATTTGGGAGGGTCCCAAGGGGGAGCTCTGAAGGGTCCCGGGGGGAATTTGGGGGGGGGGTCTATGGGGAATCTGGGGGGGTTCTGGGGGATTTGGGGGGGGTATATTGAATCTGGGGGGGGGGGGTGGGAAGAGTTTGGGGTCTGGGGGGGCTGCGGGGTTAATCAGGGGGGCTCTGGGTAAATTGGGGGGGCTCTGGGGGGCTCTATGAGGCCGCTGACCCCCCCCCCGTGCCCCCCCCCCCCCCCCAGCCTGAGCTCGGTGCTGCCCGAGTCCGGCATCGTGGCCGACATCGAGTGGGACCCCCCCGGAGGGGGCACCCCCGGGGACACCCCCAGTGACGCCCCCCCGGGGGACCCCGCTGGAGACCCCCACCCCGGGGACCCCCCCGGAACCCCCGCGGACCCCCCCGGACCCTTCTACTGCCTGAAGAGCCAACCCCTGCCCCCCCCCAGGTACTGGGACTCCCCCTCCCAAAACCCCCTGGGACCCCTTTACCCCTCCCCCAATTCCCCCCCCCCGGGGCCATGGGGACACCCCCACCCCCCCCCCCATACCTGACTCCCCCCATCCCCCTTTCCTGCGCCCCCCCCACCCCAAATCCCCCCCAGACTCCCCCCAAACCTCTCCCCCCCCAAACCCCTTTTACCCCCCCTCCCCACAATTAACCCCCTCCTCTCCGCAGCTCTGCCGCCCCCCCCGGGGCCATGGGGACCCCCCCCGCGGCCCCCCCCTCGTCGCGGGTGCTGCTCCGGCAGCAGCTGATGCGGGCCCAGGCCCAGGAGCAGGAGCAGAGGGAGAGGAGGGGCCCCCCCGGACCCCCCCAGGGCCCCGGGACCCCCGGCCCCTCCCCCGCCATCGCCGTGGGGGTCCCCCCGGGCACCCGGGCCCCCCCCCATGTGCCCCCCGAGGTGCTCAAGGTGAGGAAAAGGGGGGGGGGGAAGGGGCTTGGAGGGGATTTGGGGAGAATTGGGGGGGGGTGGGGAGAATTGAGGGGGGGTTGGGAGGGGTTTTGGGGGGATTTGGGGTGAGTTGGGGGGGTTTGGGGAGAATTGGGGGGTTTTGGGAGGGGTCAGGGGGATTTGGGGGGAATTGGGGGGAGGTTTGGGAAGAATGGGGGGGTTTGGGAGGGGTCGGGGGGGTTGGGGAGAATTGGAGGGATTTGGGAGGGGTCAGAGAGGATTTGGGGAGAGTTGGGGGGGTTTGGGGGGAATTAGGGAGGGTTGGGAGGGGTTTGGGGGTTTGGGGAGAGTTGGGGGAGGTTTGGGGAGAATAGGGGGGATTTGGGAGGGGTTTGGGGATGTCAGGGCAGGGGGATTTGGGGGGCTTTGCAGATTTGGGGGGATGGGTTGGTGAAGAAAATGTGGGATTTTGGAGGTGAAAATTTGGGATTTTGAGGGGGGAAAATTTGGGATATTGGAGGGAAATTTGGAATCTCGGGGCATGATACGGGATGGAGGGGGGCTCTGGGGATTTGGGGGATGGATCGGAGGGGGGGGCTCTGGGGGGGGGTCTCTGTATATTTTTGGGGGTCCCCTCACCCCTTCTCCTGCCGCCCCCAGGTGCAGACGCACCTGGAGAACCCCACCCGGTACCACCTGCGCGCGGCGCAGCGGCAGCAGCTGCGCCAGTACCTGAGCCACGCCCGCGGGGGGCGGGGGGGCAGCGCCAGCCCCCCCCAGGGACCCCCCCCAGAGCCCCCCCAGAGCCCCCCCCCGGCGCTGCTGCACCACGAGAAGGAGGTGGGGGGGGAGGGGGGGGTGGGGGTGTGATAAAGGGGGGGGAGGGGGGAGTGATAAGGGGGGGTAGGGGCGTGGTAAGGGGGGGGTGATAAGAGGGGGGCATGATAAGGGGGGATGGGGGTGTGATAAGGGGGGTGATGTCATACGGGGGTGGGGGTGTGGTAAGGGGGGGTGTAATGTGGTGAGTCAGGGTGGTGACGTCATACGGGGTGGGGGCGATGTCGTAAGGGACGATGATGTCATAAAGGGAGTGGTGATGTCATAAGGAGAGGCGTGGTGTGACGAGGGGGGTGGGGGTGTGATAAGATATGCTGATGACGTCATAGGGGGAGCGGTGATGTGATAAGGGGGTGATGGCGCAATAGTGGGAGGGCAGTGACGTCATACAGGGATTGATGATGTCATCAGGGGGAGGGGAGGGGTCCCACGGGCAGCCATGACGCCGATTTTGCCACGCCCCGTGCAGATCGATGACGTCATCGATGAGATCATCAGCCTCGAGTCCAGCTATGACGAGCTGCTCAGCTTCGGCCCCGCCGAGGGGCCCCTCCCCCTGCCCAGCACGGTGCGCGGGCCCTTTAAGAGACCTGGGGGCGGGGGCCCGACACAGGCCACGCCCTTTGAGTCACCGGGGGCGTGGCTTGTGGAAGCCCCGCCCACCTTCCACGGGCGGTGCCGCTGGGTGGGCGTGGCTTTGCCCAAATAAGGAGGGGGCGTGGCGCTGTGGGGGCGCGGTGTTTCCATATAAGGGCATGGGGGCGTGGCTTGCCGCCATTGAAGCGCGGAGTGGGTGTGGCTTGAGAGGGGGCGTGGCCAACCCATGATTGATGGATTGAGGGTGGGGGTTTATAATGAGTGGGCGTGGTCAGATTGGGGTGGGCGTGGCCTGGGGTGGGCGTGGCCTCCCCAAAACCCCCCATGCTGGGGGGGGGGGGGAAGAGGTGTTGGGCTGGATGGGTGTGGTCAGGGTGGGCGTGGTCGGTTCGTGGGCGTGGTCAGGGTGGGTGTGGTCGGTGTGGGCGTGGTCAGGGTGGGTGTGGTCGGTGTGGGCGTGGTCAGGGTGGGCGTGGCACGGTTTGGGTGTGGTCAGGGTGGGCGTGGCCGCTCTGACCCCTCCCTGTCCGGCAGCTCCGGCCCCAGGGCCCCTCCTGGAGGTGTTCAGCCCCCCCCAGGGCGGGAGCAGCTCCTGCCCGGCCGAGCTGCCCCGGGTCAAGGCCGAGCTCTCAGGTACGGGGGGGCCTGGGGGGGTCTTTGGGGGTCCTGGGGGGTGGGGAGGGGTCCTCGGGGGGGGCCCTTAAAGTGTAAAAGGGGTTGGGGGGGGGCGTCGTTGTGGTGGGGAGGGTCTTTGGGGATTAGAAAGGGTTGGGGGAGTCACCTCTGGTGGTCCCAGGGGTCCATCTGGGGGTCCCGGGGGGGGCTCTGAGGTTGATTTTGGGGGCTCCCCTGGGCAGGGGCTCCGTGTGGGGTGGGAAGGAGGGATCCATATTGTGGGGAGGGGTCTCTGACTGTGCCCCCTCCCCCAGAAACGGAGGCCAAGGCGCTGCTGAAGGAGCGGCAGAAGAAGGACAACCACAACCTCAGTGAGTCTGGGGGGGCCCGGGGGGGGTCCCGAGGGGTCCCCAGGGGCTGTGGGGGGGTTCCTGGGGGGGTCACCGAGGGTCTCACGTGTCCCCCCCTTCCCCCTCCGCAGTCGAGCGGCGCCGGCGCTTCAACATCAACGATCGGATCAAGGAATTGGGGACCCTGATCCCCAAATCCAACGACCGTGAGTGGGGGAGGGGTCCCGGGGGGGGGGCTGGGACCTGCGGGGGGGTCCTGGAAGGGAACTTTGGCAGCCAGGGACTCCCGTGGTGGGTCGTGGAAGAGAAATTTGACGTTTAGGGGCCCCCTCAGGGGGTCCTGGAAGGGAAGTTTGGCAGCCAACAGCCCTTAGGGTGGGTCCTGGAAGGGACCCAAGTGTCCATGGCAGGTCCTGGAAGGGAAACTTGATCTCCATGATGGGTCCTGGGAGGGATCCCAATGTGCAGGAATTTCTGGGGGGTCCTGGAAGGGAAACTTCCCCTGTGACACGTCCTGGAAGGGACAACTGGGAGGGTCCCGGGCATCCAGGGGTATCCGATGGGATCGGGGTGATCCTGAGGGAGATCCCGTGGGTGATGCTGGTGCGATCCGGGTCCTGGCAGGGAGATGCGCTGAACAAGGGCACGATCCTGAAGGCGTCCGTGGATTACATCCGGAAGCTGCAGAAGGAGACGCAGCGATCCCGGGAGCTGGAGCTGCACCAGCAGCGCCTGGAGCAGGCGAACCGCAGCCTCCAGCTGCGCGTGCAGGTCCGGGAACGCGCCCGGGGGAACGCGGGAGTGGGGCGGGAACGGGGCAGTGGGTGGGAACGGGGGAGTGGGGTGGGAATGGGGGAGTGGGGCTGGGAATGGGGGAACGGGGGTGGAATGGGGGAGTGGGGCTGGGAATGGGGGAGTGGGGTGGGAATGGGGGAACGGGGGTGGAATGGGGGGAGTGGGGCTGGGAATGGGGGAGTGGGGTGGGAATGGGGGAACGGGGGTGGAATGGGGGAGTGGGGTGGGAACGGGGCAGTGGGGTGGGAAGGGGGGATTGGGGTGGGAATGGGGAGTGGGGTGGGAATGGGGGAGTGGGGCTGGGAATGGGGGAGTGGGGTGAGAACGGGGAGTGGGGTGGGAACGGGGCAGTGGGGTGGGAACGGGGGAGTGGGGCTGGGAATGGGGGAGTGGGGTGGGATGGGGCGGGAACGGGGGAGTGGGGTGGGGCTGGAATGGGGGAGCGGGGTGGGAATGGGCGGGATTGGGTGGGAATGGGGGAGTGGGGTGGGAATGGGGGAACGGGGGTGGAATGGGGAACGGGGGTGGAATGGGGGAGTGGGGCTGGGAATGGGGGAGTGGGGGGTGGGAATGGGGAAGTGGGGTGGGAATGGGGGAGTGGGGGGTGGGAATGGGGGAGTGGGGGCGGGAATGGGGGGAACTGGGTGGGAATGGGGGAGTGGGGTGGGAATGGGGGAGTGGGGCTGGAATGGGGGAGTGGGGTGGAATGGGGAGTGGGGCTGGGAATGAGGGAGCGGGGGGCATGGGGAATGGGGAACTGGGGAATGGGGGAGCGGGGTGGGAATGGGCGGGAGTGGGGTGGAATGAGAGAGTGGGGTGGGAATGAGGAATTGGGGTGGGAAGGGCGGGATCAGGGGTGGGAATGGGGGATTGGGGCTGAAAAAGGGATATGGGACTGGGAATGTGGGATTGGGGCTGGAAGGGGGGGATTGGGGTTGGGAAGGGCGGGATTGGGGGTCTGGGGGTCAGTGAGGGCATGCTGGGGGGGTCTTAGGGATGTTCCAGGGCTGGGATGGCTTTTGGGGGGGTTATGGGGTGGCCTGCGGGGGTTTCCCACGGGATCAGGGGGAGCAGAATCCAGGGAATGTTGGGGTTGGGATCTGGGGGATTTGATGGATTTGGGGGAGGAATTCTTGGGATATTGGGTCACCGAGCCCCCCCTCCCCCATCCCCAGGAACTGGAGCTCCAGGCCCAACTCCACGGGCTCCCCCTGAACCCCCCCCGCGGCCCCATGGCAGAGGGGGGGGGTTGCGAGGAAACCTCGGGGGGTCTCCCCCTTCCCTCGGGGGGTCCCCCCACCCCCCAGTGCCTGCTGGACCTGGCGGTGGCCGACGAGCTCCCCCGGGGCTGGCCCTGCCCCTGGGGCTGGGGGGACCCGAGGGGACATTCGAGGACATCCTGATGGACGACGGGGGGGGGCTGGCCCCCCTCGGCCCCCCCGGCGCCCTCCTGGCCTCCCCGGGGCCCCTCGCGGGCCTCCAGCCCCGCAGCAGCCTCAGCATGGAGGACGAGCCCTGAGGCCGCCCTGGAAGGACCCTGGGCCGGGGGGGAGGGGGGACTTTTAGGGACCCTCCCCATCTTTTAGGGACCCCCCCCCCCCCGCCCCGAGGCCGTTTCAGGTGGGCCCCCCCGGGTGCCGTTTTAAGAGTCTTAAAACGGTGCGCGCGCATTTTCATGGGGACCCTGCCCGTTTAAGGCGCGTTGCCCTTTTAAGGCGCCCCGTGTGGGACCCCTCTTAAAGGGGCGCTGCCGGTCACGGCCGGTTTGAAGGAGCGGTGTCGCCCTCAATGTGTGGCCCCTTTAAGGCGCTGGCGTCGGGCCCCCACCTGGGCGTGGCTCTTTGAAGGCCCCGCCCCGTAATGAGGCCACGCCTCTTTCCCGTTCGCCCAATCAGGGAGCTCCTGGGGGCTGGGCCCTCACGCGAAGCCCCGCCCTCCTTTGCTATCACTCACACTTGCCCCGCCCATTACTAACGCCCCACGGACCACGCCCCCTTTTAGAGGCCGCCACCGGCCCCACTTAAAGGGCCACGCCCCGCATTACCCCCTCCACCCCCCCCGATTATGTACAGGACCCCACGTGGGAACTAAAAGTTTGGTAACGACGGAGGCCCGCGCCCTTTGACCCGTGCCCGGGTCCCCCGACCCCTCAGGGCGCCCCCAAACCCCCCCCTTTAGCACCAGGGTCACCCCACAAGGATCGAAGCCCCCCTAAAAGCACAGACCCCCCCCTCCCCCACCCCCACCCCCCCCCCCCCTCCCCCCAAAAAGAGCCGCAGCTCGGGAAGGGCTCTGACCTTTAATAGGACCGGGGGTTGTACAAATTTGGGGTTCCCCCACCTTGACCCCCTCCCCATCCCATCCAACCCCCCCCCTCGGCGTCCATCCATGGCCGGGGGCGGGGAGGGCCCCCCCCAAAATCCAGCACCGAGGGTCCGAAGCTGAGGATGAGAAGGAGATCAGTGGGGGAGGGGCACTCGGGAGACCCCCCCCTCCCCCCCACAAAAAAGGGGGGGTTGGGGGACTCGGGGACCCCAAACCTCCCCACAAATGGGGGACATGGGAGGAACCCAGAAGTGGCCCCCAAATTAATGGGGGAGTGTCCAAAACCCGGGGTTTTGGAAGGTTCAAGGACCACCTGAAACAATTTGGGGGGGTTTCAAAGGTCTCCCCAAAACCCCAAAAAGGAGCATTTTGCCAGCAGCAGACACCCCCACAACCACCCCGAATAATCGAGAGGAGCTCAGGAAGCATCGGACCTCTTCAAAATGAGAATTTTGGGGTCTTGAGAACCAAAACTCTTTAAAAACGGGGACACAGCTGGGGGAGGGTGGGGGCACCACAGAATTATTGGGGAGAGGCTGCACCCCCCCCCAGACCCCCCAAAATGGGGGGAAGAGGGGGGTGGGGGCAGCTCTAAAATCCCCCCAATATTCGGGGGGAGGGATCAGGAAACTGCGTGCACCCCAAAAACGGGGTTGGGAGGGGGGGCTGCGGGGACAGAGGGGATTTGGGGGTGCCCAGCCGGGTGCAGGGGGGGTTCCCCGGGGTGTCCCCGGTCACTTTTGGGGGTGCCACCCCCCGGTCACCGCGTCCCTACCTCAGTTGTCGTAGTTGTCCCGGTAGGAGGCGAGGGGAAGCGCTCGCCGTAGCCCCCCTGGTTCCTGGTGGGGAGGGGGCTCAGCACCCAGGGGTGACCCCCAGACCCACAAATGTCCCATCCCCCCCCCCCGGGTTCTTCAAGCCCCTCCTCGACATCCAGGACCCTCAAAAGACCCTTCCCAACTTTATCGGAACCCCCTCAGAACTCCCCCCAAAGACCCCTCCCCATCCCCAATCGCCGACCCACCTGGACCCCCAGAGACTCCCCCCCTGGACCCCTCCCCAGCATCCCCCAGGATCCCCCCCAAGCAGCCCCGGTATCCTCCAGAACCCCCTGGATGCCCCAGACCCCCCCCCAGCAGCCCCAGACCCCTCCAGGACCCCCTGAATCCCCTCCAACACCTCCTGGACCCCCAGAAATCACCCCAGACCCCTCCCCCCAACCTACCCCCAGGATCCCAGCACCCCCAGACCCCTCCCCCACTCACCGGCCGCCGTAGTCCCGGGACCCCCCGTAGCCCCCCCGCTGCGCCCGTCGCGCCCGTCGCGCGGTGCCTCCCCTGCAGGAAAACCCAAATTTTGTGGGATTCCAGGGAAAAAAAAAACCCCTCCAAACCCCTTCTCAACGCACCCCCAACTTCTCCAAAATCTTCAAAGCCCCAAACTCCCAAAAAAACGTCTTGCTCTCCCCCACGTCGGACTCCTGGCCCCCCCACCCCAAATCCACCACCACCCCCCAAATGCCCCCTTCCAGCCCAGAGATCTCCCCAGAACTTCTTCAGCCCCCTCCCCTTCAAAATGCCCCAAAATAACCCCATCAAAGCCACCCCAAACCCCCCAAATCCTCCTCATACCCCTCAAATCCCCCCCCCCCACCCCCAAAACCCCATCAACAGCACCCCAAATCCCCCCCAAAATCCTCCCCAAAAAAGCCCCAGGTTCTCCTT
>JAQMYR010000046.1:1253275-1339148 GCA_028536675.1 Aphelocoma californica | reverse complement strand
GGGGGGTTGGGGGACTCGGGGACCCCAAACCTCCCCCAAAATGGGGGACATGGGAGGAACCAGAAGTGGCCCCCAAATTAATGGGGGAGTGTCCAAAACCCGGGGTTTTGGAAGGTTCAAGGACCACCTGAAACAATTTGGGGGGGTTCAAAGGTCTCCCCAAAACCCCAAAAAGGAGCATTTTGCCATCAGCAGAAAACCCCAAAACCACCCCGAAATAATCGAGAGGAGCTCAGGAAGCATCGGGACCTCTTCAAAATGAGAATTTTGGGGTCTTGAGAACCCCAAAACTCTTTAAAATCGGGGACACAGCTGGGGGAGGGTGGGGGCACCACAGAATTATTGGGGAGGAGGCTGCACCCCCCCCCCAGACCCCCCAAAATTGGGGGAAGAGGGGGGTGGGGGCAGCTCTAAAATCCCCCCCAATAATTCGGGGGAGGGATCAGGAAACTGCGTGCACCCCAAAAACGGGGTTGGGAGGGGGGGCTGCGGGGGACAGAGGGGATTTGGGGGTGCCCAGCCGGGTGCAGGGGGGGTTCCCCGGGGTGTCCCCGGTCACTTTTGGGGGTGCCACCCCCCCGGTCACCGCGTCCCTACCTCAGTTGTCGTAGTTGTCCCGGTAGGAGGCCGAGGGGAAGCGCTCGCCGTAGCCCCCCTGGTTCCTGGTGGGGAGGGGGCTCAGCACCCAGGGGTGACACCCCAGACCCACAAATGTCCCATCCCCCCCCCCCGGGTTCTTCAAGCCCCTCCTCGACATCCAGGACCCTCAAAAGACCCTTCCCAACTTTATCGGAACCCCCTCAGAACTCCCCCAAAGACCCCTCCCCATCATCCCCCAAATTCCCCCCGAGACCCACCTGGACCCCCAGAAATCCCCCCTGGACCCTCCCCAGCACCCCCAGGATCCCCCCAAGACCCCCGGGATCTCCTCCAGAACCCCCTGGATGCCCCCAGACCCCCCCCCAGCAGCCCCAGACCCCTCCAGGACCCCCTGAATCCCCTCCAACACCTCCTGGACCCCCAGAAATCACCCCAGACACCACCTCCCACAATACCCCCAGGATCCCCCCCAGCACCCCCCAGACCCCTCCCCCCACTCACCGGCCGCCGTAGTCCCGGACCCCCCCGTAGCCCCCCCCCGCTGCGCCCGTCGTAGCGGCCCCCGTAGCCGCGGTCGCCTCCCCCTGCAGGAAAACCCCAAATTTTGTGGGATTCCAGGGAAAAAAAAAACCCTCCAAACCCTTCCTCAACGCACCCCCCAACTTCTCCAAAATCTTCAAAGCCCCAAACTCCCCAAAAAAACGTCTTTGCTCTCCCCCAGCTCGGACTCCTGCGCCCCCCACCCCAAAATCCAACCCACCACCCCCCAAATGCCCCCTTCCAGCCCAGAGATCTCCCCCCAGAACTTCTTCAGCCCCCCTCCCCTTCAAAATGCCCCAAAATAACCCATCAAAGCCACCCCAAACCCCCCAAATCCTCCTCATCACCCCTCAAATCCCCCCCCCCCACCCCAAAACCCCATCAAAGCCACCCCAAATCCCCCCCCAAAATCCTCCCCAAAAAGCCCCAGGTTCTCCATTAACGACCCCACAGCCCCCCCCCGAATTACCCAGACCCATTAACCCCCGAAAGAGCCCCTTGACCCCCTCCCCAAAACCCTGACGCCCCCAAAAAGAGCCCCTTGACCCCCTCCCCAAACCCCCCCGGACCCCAAACCCCCCCTGCTCACCTCGGCCCGTAGCCCCGGCCGCGGCCCCGGCCCCCCCCGTAGCCCCCCCGGGCTCCTCGGGGCGATTCCCGGCGTGATCCACCCGGATCTGCCGCCCGTCCAGGCACTGCCCACGGTTTGGGGACAATTTTGTGGGTCACCTCGGTCCCCTCCTGGGATCCCCCAGCCCCCCTCTGAGCTCCCCAAACCCATGTAGGTCCCACCCAGCCCCCCAGACCCTCGTTAAAAATGGCTCAGAACCCCCCCCAAAATACCCCACAGACCTCTTTTGAGGGACTCTTGAGATCCTAAAAGGCCCCCAAATCTCTCTGGGGTCATCCCAAAGCTGCTTTAGGGTGTCCCAGACCCTCTTAGGGACCCCAAACAGCCCCTCAGGGACCCCAAATGGCCCCCCAGACCGATTTGGGGACCCCAAATGGCCCCTCACGGACTCCAAGTCTTGTTGGGGGATCCCCCAGACTTGTTTCGGAGCATCCCAGACCCTCCTGAGCACCCCAAATGCCCCTCCAGACCCACTTGGGGACCCCAAATGGCCCTTCAGGGACCCCAAATGCCCCCCAAACCCGTTTTATGGCATCCCAGATCCCCTTAGGGACCCCAAATGTCCCCAAATCTGGTTTTGGGTGTCCCAGACTCTCCTGAGAACCCCAAATGTCCCCCAGACCCGTTTTAAGGCATCCCAGATCCCCTTGGAGACCCCAAATGGCCCCTCAGGGACTCCCAAATGCCCCCCAAACCCATTTTATGGCATCCCAGACCCCCTTGGAGACCCCAAATGGCCCCTCAGGGATCTCAAATTCCCCTCCCAACCTGTTTTTGAGTGTCTCAGACCCCCTTGGAGACCCCAAATGGCCCCTTAGGGACCCCAAATGTCCCCCCAAACCCATTTTTGGGTGTCCCAGACTCTCTCAAGAACCCCAAACCCATTTTATGGCATCCCAGATCCCCTTGGAGACCCCAAATAGCCCCTTAGGGACCCCCAAATGCCCCCCAAACCCATTTTATGGCATCCCAGATCCCCTTGGAGACCCCAAATAGCCCCTTAGGGACCCCAAATGTCCCCCCAAACCCATTTTTGGGTGTCCCAAACTCTCTTGAAGACCCCAAATGTCTCCTCAGGGACCCCCACATCCATCTTATGGCATCCCAGACCCCCTTGGAGACCCCAAACGTCCCCTTAGGGACCACAAATGCCCCTCCCAACCAGTTTTTTGAGTGTCCCAGACCCCACATGTCCCCTCAGGGAGCCCAAATGGCCCCCCAGGAGACCCCAGACCCCCCCCGGAGCGCCCACCTCGCCGTTCATGGCCTGCATGGCGTCGCTGGCGTGCTCGGGGTTGGTGAAGGTGACGAAGCCGAAGCCCCGGGACCGCTGGGTCTCCCTGTCCTTCACCACCACCACTGGGGAGGGGGATGGGGAGGGGGACAGCGAGGTCAGGAGGGGCTGGGACCACCCCCAAACCCCCACTGAGGAGGGGGAAGGAGGCTCGGGACCACCCCCCAAAAACGGGGTCTCGGAAGGAGGGAAATGAATCCCGTAAAGCATCGGTGCCACAGCGGGGTTTGGGGAGCTCCGGGGGGTTTTTGGGGTGCTCCAGGAGGATTCGAGGGGTGGGAATGCTCCCAAAAAAGGAATTCAGGGCATTCCAGGAGTTTTTGGGGGAGGATTATGGGGAAAGATTGGGATGCCTGCGGCACGGGGGCGTTTTTGGGGCGTGCTCAGTGTCCCGGGGGGGTTTTTGGGGTGTCCCGGGAGGGGTTTGGGTGGCTCAGGTGGTTTAGAGATGCCCTGGGGGGAATTCTGGGGTGTCCTGGAGCTGTTTTGGGTGTTTCAGGGGATATTGGGGTGTCCCAGGGGGGGTTTTGGGGTGCTGGGGAGGTTTTGGGGTGTCCCAGGGAGGGTTTTGAGGTGTCCAGGGTGTCCTGGGGGAGTTTTTGGGGTCCCGGGTGGTTTTTGGGGGATCCTGGGGAGGGTTTTGGATGTCCCGGAGCTGTTTTGGGGGTTTCAGGGGGTATTGGCATGTCCCGGGGGGGTTTTTGGGGGTCCTGAAGACGTTTTGGGGTGTCCAGGGGAGGGTGCTGAGGTGTCCAGGGTGTCCCAGGGGGGTTTTTTGGGATCCCGGGGGGATTTTGGGGGCCTCACCCTCGGAGATGGGCCCGAAGGAGCTGAAGTGCTGCTCCAGGCCCTGCTCGTCCGTGTCGTAGTTGAGGCCCCCCACAAACAACTTCCCCTCCTCTGCCGCCATGCGTGGGGGGGCGGGGCCGACTGTGACGTCATAAGGCGGGGCCCTGCCCCTACAGTGACGTTATAACCTGGGGACGGAGCAGCTGTGACGTCAGAACCCCGCCCCTCCCCCTCCCCACCAAAGCAGGGCATTCCCGGGGTTCCCCTGTGACGTCACAACCCTCGCAGCAACCCTCTCCCGAACCCCGCCCGGTGTCTGATGACGTCACAGCCCCCGAACAGCCTCTATGACATCACCACCCATGGGGAGTCCTCCAGTGACGTCACAGCTCTCCAGGGAACCCCAATCTTGCAGAAACCCCCGTGACGCCATCACCCCTCGCCGGCTCTACGCGTCCCCTGCTGCTGACGTCACAGAGTCCCTCCCGGCGCCCCCATGACGTCACCCTCACCCCCCACGTGAGTCCCCCCCCGGCCACGTGGGCGCCAACACCGGAAGTGCCGCTCCCGCCTCCCGCGCGCGCCGGCCCCGCCCCCTTCCCCCTCCCCCCCTCCTCACGGCGCACGCGCGAATCCCGCGCGGCCCTCAGGGCGCCGGGGCGGGAAAAGGAGAGGAAAGGAGGGGAGAGGAGGGGAAAAGCGAGCCTCGGCAGCACCTAAAGCCGCGATTATCGCGATAGAAGGAGGGGGGAAAGGGGGAAAGAGTCGCGATAGGAGCGACCGGAACTCACCCGAGCGGCGCCGACCGGCCCAAGACTGCGGCCGCGCCCGCCCCGCCCCGGGGTTATCAAGCAGCCCCGCCCCCCACGTGACCGCCCGCGCCGCCACGCCATTGGCTGCCCGCTGATGCCCCGCCCCCCGCGCGCGCGCGGGAGAAACCATTGGGGCCGGGCCGGGGGGGGGAAGGAAGGGGGTGGGAGAGGGAGAGCGCGTGGTAGCGCCTGGAATGGGGGGCGGGGGGAGGAGGAGGGAAAGGCGGGGGGGGGGGCGGTCCCGGTGTTCGACCCCCGGGGGGGGGTCCCGGGGAGGGGGGGGTCGCAGCCCGGGGCTCGCCCGGAGGGGCTCCCGGGGGGTCTCGGGGGCGGGGGGGGGGGGGTCACACAGGCTCACACCGCTCCCGGGGAGGCTTTAATGGTCGGTCCCGTTACAGCCGAAACGCCGCGACCCCGCCCCTTCCCCTCCCCCCGTGTGACGTCATACCGGGGAGTGGGGGGGACGACCCTCCCCTCCCCCCCGCCCCCCATTGGGGTCAGGGTGTCCCCGGGGGGTCCCCATCCCCTATAGAAACCCCCCCCAAGGGCGCTATAGGGGACCCCCGCCCCCCTCGGGGAGGGGCTCCGGCGGCCCCGCCCCCCCATGGGGTGGGGGAGGGGCTTCGGGGACCCCTCCCACTGCATATAAAAAGCCCCGCCCCCTGCCCCGCCCCCCATGTATACACGGTACCTATAGAGGGGGGAGGGGCGGGGGGAGGGGCAGGCGATCCTGAGTGAGGCTGGATGGGAATGGGGGGGGGGGGGGATGGGGGGGGTGGGAGTAACCTCGGGGTAAAGTGTGAGTAACCCGGGAGCCGGCAGCGCGCCGTCCCGCCCGTGGAAAAGCGTCCCTTGAGTGCGGCCCGGAGTAAACCGTGAGTAAGTCTGGAGTAGCGTCCGGTCAGTCCCGGCGTGAGGACTGCGGGGAGCAGTGGCGGCCGAGCGGTCTCGGAGTAAGGAGTGAGTAACTTCAGAGCGAGGGTTGACCTCAGAGTGACGGCGGCGCGGCCCTGGGCGCGCAAGGAGCTCGGAGTAAGGGCGGAGCAACTCGTGAGGAAGGGCTGCTCCCCTCCTGCCCTGGAGTAGCGCCCGAGTCGCCTCAGCGTAGCAAACCTCGAGTAACTTCGAGATCCTGGAGGACGGCAAGGGCTGAGTAACCTCGGAGTAAGAGCTACGGACCCCAGAGGATGGGTGAGCACGTCCTGGGAGTGTAAAGGGCGAGTAACGCCTCAGCAAGCGGCGGAGGAGGAGTATCGGTGGAGTATCCTCGGAGAAAAGGCCTGGAAGAGCAGGGGGAGCGGGGAACACCGGAGGCCGAGTAACGCGTGAGTAAAGGGTCAGCTGAGCGACCGCTGAGGAGCCGAGGAGGGGCTGAAGGAGAGACTGAGGAGGGGCTGAGTAAGCAGAAGAGGGGCTTTGTAGGGTCTGAGTAAAGGTGGAGTAGCAACAGCGGCAGCGCCGCTGCGGAACCCCAAACCCGCCCTCTAAGGCCTTAGTAACCTCTGAGTAAGCATCAAGTGCTGTAAGGCCACCACACGAGCCCGGCGACGAGCGTGGAGCACACCGGCGTCGGGACGAGCTTGAGTAACCTCTTAGTAAGGCCTGAGCAACCTCTGAGTAAGGCGAGGCAGGCCAAGAGTTGGGTATCGCCGGAGTAGAGCTTGGAGGAGGAGAGGACCTGGGACCGAGGCGATAAACGGGGACGGCTGAGTAACCTCTGAGCAAGGGCTGAGTAACCTCTGAGCGACGGAGGAGCGAGCGTGGGCCTCCCGCAGAAGCGCTGAGTAAGGGCGGAGTAAGCGCGGAGCGAAGGCAAAGAGGAGCGAACCAGGCGGAGGAACCTCGGAGTAAGGCGGGAGTAGCAATCGAGTACCGGAAACAACACAAAAGGGGGGAGCTGAGCGAGCCTGGAGTAAGGACCCCACGTGAGTAAGTCTGGAGTAAGTTCTGTCTGGAAGTGCTGAGTAAGCTCAGAGTAAGGACCTCCAGGAGGAAGCCCGGAGTAAGCTCCGAGCAGGGGCGACGTACCGAGGAGCTTCGGACCAAGAACTGAGTAAGCCCGGAGTAAAGACCCCGCCCTGACCGTGAGTAAGTCTGGAGTAAAA
Source organism: Aphelocoma californica (assembly GCA_028536675.1). Classification (NCBI taxonomy): domain Eukaryota; kingdom Metazoa; phylum Chordata; class Aves; order Passeriformes; family Corvidae; genus Aphelocoma; species Aphelocoma californica. The sequence continues at coordinate 1,332,377 of JAQMYR010000046.1, read as the reverse complement.
TCTGTGTAGGAACCGAGTCCTGAGCAACCTCGACGTAAGCGCTGAGAAAGCTCGGAGTAAGACCCTCCCCGGGTGGGGGGGAGGGAGGGCTGAGTAACTCAGGAGTAATCAAGAGTAGAAGCAGAGTAACTACAGCAGCGAGCGGGAAGAGGCTGAGTAGTCGTGGAGTAAGGCTGGAGTAGGGCAGATACGGCCGCAGAGCTGGGCCTGAGCTGCCTTGGAGTAAAGTCTGAGTAACCCTGGAGTAACCCTGGAGTAACCCTGGAGTAACCCTGGAGTAACCCTGGAGTAAAGGGGGGAACCAACGCTTGCAGGGGGGACCTCCCGGGAGACGCCGCAGCCCCGAGTAACCCCGGGGGAACCCCGGAGTAGAGCGTGAGTAACCTCCGAGTAAGCTCAAAAGGCCGCGCTGCCTGCCCTCCCCCACCCCCAAAACTGCTCCGGGAGGGGGGGGAGGGGTGTGGGGGGGTGGTCCCGCCCCTCCCAGGCCCCGCCCCCCGCTGAGCCCCGCCCCGCCCCGGGGGGAGGGGCCCGTATAGACTCTGATTTATAATATTGCCTTGAAAAAATAAAACTCGACGTAAATTCGGGAAGGGGGGGGGAGGGGAGGGAGAAGAACCCCCAGACTCGAGGGGAACTCCCCCAAAAAAACGGGGGCACCCCAGATTTCCCCCACCCCCTCCAGACCCATCCCCCACCACCCCCCCCCCCCCCAAAATCCAGCAGCAGTTCCTCGGGGGGGGGGAATTTGGGGGGGGGAAGGGGAACCGTGGTTACCCCAACCCCCCCTCCCCCCCCCCACGTAGTTTTGGGGTGCCCCCTCCCCTGTTTTGGAGGCCAATCCTGTTTTGGGGTGACCCCACCCCCAATTCCGGGGGGTCCCGGGGGGTGCAGCAGCATCCGAGGGCTGTGGGGAGAGGAAAGGGTTAAGAGGGGACCCCAAAAAGATGAACAAACCCCACCCCCCATCCCAAATTTACCCCTCCCTTTTTTGGGGGGGTTCCCCCTTCAGTCGCTTCCTTTTGGGGGTCTCTGAGTCCCACATTTAAGGGGGGGGAGGGTTCTGCCCCTTTTTTTTGGGGGATCCCCATCTTTAAGAGTCTTCACTTGGGGGGTGCCCCATTTTTGGGGTGACCCCCCCCAATTTCAGAGAAACCTCAATTTCAGCAATTTTTCCTGAATTTTATCAGGTTTGGGTTTGGGTTTTTTTTGGGGGGGGGGGGGGGGGGGGGGTGCTCATTGTTCTCATTTTTTTGGGGTGCTTTTTGTCGTTTTTGGGGATCATTCCCCAAGGTGCCCCCCCCCCCCCCCCCCAATGGGGTTCCACATTTTGGGGGGTTCATCCCCGACTTTTGGGGCCTCACCTGCTCAACATCAGAATTCAGTGTCGAGCACCTGGAAGGCGGAAGAACCTGCAGGTAAAAAAAAAAGACCTCAGGAAACCCCCAAAAAAACCCAAAATAGCCCCAAAACCACCTTGACAATACCCCAAAAAGGAGAAGGGACCTCCAAGAGATCCCCAGAAAGTTGGGGGTCCCGGGGGGGTTCAAGGTTTGGGTTTAGGGGTTCAGGGGGTCCTGGCGGGGCAGGGTTTGGGTTTAGGGGGTCCCGGGGGGGCAGGGTTTGGGTTTAGGGGTTCAGGGTTTGGGTTTAGGGGGTTCAGGGTTTGGGTTTAGGGGGTTCAGGGGGTCCCAGGGGGGCAGGGTTTGGGTTTAGGGGGTTCAGGGGGTCCTGGCGGGGCAGGGTTTGGGTTTAGGGGTTCAGGGGGTCCCAGGGCAGCAGGGTTTGGGTTTAGGGGGTTCAGGGTTTGGGTTTACGGGGTTCAGGGGGTCCCAGGGGGGCAGGGTTTGGGTTTAGGGGGTCCCGGGGGGGCAGGGTTTGGGTTTAGGGGGTTCAGGGTTTGGGTTTAGGGGGTTCAGGGGGTCCTGGCGGGGCAGGGTTTGGGTTTAGGGGGTTCAGGGGGTCCTGGCGGGGCAGGGTTTGGGTTTAGGGGTTCAGGGGGTCCCAGGGCGGCAGAGTTTGGGTTTAGGGGGTTCAGGGTTTGGGTTTACGGGGTTCAGGGGGTCCCAGGGGTCCCGTTTTGGGGCGCTGACCTGTGGGGGGCAGGGGGGCCGTGCGCAGCCCCGGCTCCTTCTGGAGCTGGATCTCCTTCAGGGCGAAGATGGAGGTGGCTGGGGGGGGGAGGGGTGGGAACAGGACCCCAAATCAAGGGGGGTTCCCACGATAAGAAGAATGGGGTCACCCCCCAAGCCACACCCACTAGAAAGCCACGCCCCCTTAATTTGAATAGCACCACCCAATTAGGACAGAGGCCACACCCATCCTCTGTTAAGCCCCGCCCCTTCAGCCCCACCCAAAGCAAAGCCCCCCCCAACGACCACACCCAGAAGGCCCCACCCCCTCCAGCCCCACCCCCTCCAGCCCCGCCCCTCAGAGTGCCCCACCCCCAATGCCCCACCCATGTGAAGCCCCCACCCCCTCCAGCCCCACCCCCCTGAAGCCCCGCCCCATGTGAAGCCCCACCCCCAAATCCCACATGGCCCCGCCCCCCGATGCCCCTCCCCCTCCCCGAGGCCCCACCCACACAGTGCCCCACCCCGAGGCCCCACCCCCCTCCCATCCCACCCTCCTGAAGCCCCACCCCCACGGTGCCCCACCCATGTGAAGCCCCACCCCCAAATCCCACATGGCCCCGCCCCCCGAGGCCCCGCCCCCTCCCCGAGGCCCCGCCCCCTCACTGTCGGGCAGGGCGCTGACGCGGGGTCCCAGGCAGCCGAAGAAGGGGTGCCCCATGGCCTCCGCCGCCGGCAGCCGCCGCCGTCCCTCGAACTGCCCCGCCCACACGTCAGGACACGCCCCCAAAAGGGGGCAGGGACACGCCCCCAAAAGGGGGCAGGGACACGCCCCCAAAAGGGGGCAGGGACACGCCCCCAAAAGGGCGTGGCCCCACCACCTCCCCTCCCCCGCCCAGGGTAGGTGGGGGCTTGGGGAGGCCACGCCCCACGGTGGGGGAGGGACAGGGCGTGGCCGCGGGGGGGGTGGGGGTGGGGCAGGAGGGGCGTGGCCAACAGAAGCCACGCCCACCTCACCTGCAACAGCTGCCCCAGCAGGTCGGCACCGTCCTGGTCCAACCTGGGAGGAGGGACAAGGGGGAGGGGGGAGGGGGTCAGGCCACCCCAAATGCGTTTGTGGGGTGGGTGCCACCCCCTGCGTGTCCCCTGGGTGTCTCTGGATGTCCCCTGGGTGTCCCCACTGTCCCTTCACCCCCTGGGTGTCCCCAGGTGTCCCCTGGGTGTCTCTGGGTGTCCCCTGGGCATCCTCGTTGTCCCCTGGGTGTCCCCGGGTGTCCCCTGCGTGTCCCTGGGTGTCCCCACTGTCCCTCCACCCCCTGGGTGTCCCCTGGCTGTCCCTGGGTATCCCTGGGTGTCCCCTGGGTGTCCCCCCTGTCCCTTCACCCCCTGGGTGTCCCCTGGCTGTCCCTGGGTATCCCTGGGTGTCCCTGGGTGACCCCACTGTCCCTTCACCCCCTGGGTGTCCCCTGGGTGTCCCTGGGTGTCCCCACTGTCCCTTCACCCCCTGGGTGTCCCCAGGTGTCCCCTGGGTGTCCCCTGGGTGTCCCCACTGTCCCTCCACCCCCTGGGTGTCCCTGGGTATCCCTGGGTGTCCCCTGGCTGTCCCCGCTGTCCCCGGGTATCCCTGTGTATCCCTGGGTGTCCCTGGGTGTCCCCACTGTCCCTTCACCCCCTGGGTGTCCCCTGGGTGTCCCCCCTGTCCCTTCACCCCCTGGGTGTCCCCTGGCTGTCCCTGGGTGTCCCCACTGTCCCTTCACCCCCTGGGTGTCCCTGGGTGTCCCCACCCACCTCGGGGCGTGGTGCCGCAGCCCCTCGGGCGGGTACAGCGGGTACTTGTGCGCCCGGAACTCGGCGTTGGCCCCGATGCCCGGCCACGTCTCCTCCGTCGGGGTCCCTAAAAAATAGAGGCGGGGGGGTGGGCCCCAGACCCACCTTGGAGCCCTCCTGAGAGTCCCCAAAATCCCCCAGCGCCCCCCAGTTCCAGAGATCCCTGAAATGATGCCTTTATTCCACTCAAAACCCCTTTACTTTACCCCAAATCCCCATTTATTCCCCCAAAAACCCCTTTAGTTTACTCCTAAAATCCCTTTTATTTCCCCAAATTTCTTTAAATTCCCCCAAAACCCCTTTAATACACCCCAAAATGCCTTTAATTCCCCCAAAGCCTTTTTAATTCACCCCATAACTTCTTTAATTCACCCCAAAAGCCCTTTAATTTCCTCAAAATCCCTTTAAATTCCCTCAAAGCCCCTTTAATTTCCCCAAAACTTCTTTAATTCACCCCAAAACCCCGTTAATCCTCTCAAAATCCCTTTAATTCACCCCAAAACCCCTTTAAATTCCCCCAAAACCCCTTCAAATCCCCCAAAACCCCTTCAATTCACCCCAAACCCCCTTTAAATCCCCCCAAACGCCCCCCAAATTGCCCCCACCTTCCCTCAGCTCCTCCTCAATTCTCCCAAAACCCCTTAAAAAAAAAAACCCCCCAACCCAACCCCACCCCATTTATCCGCCCCAAAACCCCTTCACGCCCCTCTGCCTTTACCCGAAAGCCCGAGATTTCACCCGAAACCCCTCCGATTCACCCCAAAACCCCAGATTTTCCCCCAAATTTGTCCGAACCCCGCCGGCTTCGCCCCGAAGCCGCACCCAGGAGGCGGAAGATGAAATGGAGCTGCTCCTCCACGGTGGCCCCGGGGAACAGCGGCCGCCCCGTCACCATCTCCGAGAAGATGCAGCCGACGCCCCTGGGGGGGGAGAGACCCCCGTGGGACCCCCAAAACCACCCCAAAAACAGCCCCGAGGGGAGAGACCCCCGTGGGACCCCCAAAACCACCCCAAAAACAGCCCCGAGGGGAGAGAGCCCTGTGGGAACCCCCAAAACCACCCCAAAACCAGCCAAAACCAGCCCCGGGGAGGGAGAGACGCCAAAAACCACCCCAAAACAGCCCCAGGGAGAGAGCTCTGTGGGAACCCCAAAAACCACCCCAAAAACAGCCCTGGGGGGAGAGAGCTCTGTGGGACCCCCAAAAACCACCCCAGAACAGCCCCACGGGGGGAGAGACCCCCCAAAACCACCCCAAAACAGCCCCAGGGAGAGAGCTCTGTGGGAACCCCAAAAACCACCCCAAAACAGCCCCAGGGAGAGAGCTCTGTGGGAACCCCAAAAACCACCCCAAAAACAGCCCTGGGGGGAGAGAGCTCTGTGGGACCCCCAAAAACCACCCCAGAACAGCCCCACGGGGGGAGAGACCCCCCAAAACCACCCCAAAACAGCCCCAGGGGGAGAGAGCCCTGTGGGACCCCAAAAACCACCCCAAAACAGCCCCAGGGAGAGAGCTCTGTGGGACCCCAAAAACCACCCCAGAACAGCCCCACGGGGGGAGAGACCCCCCAAAACCACCCCAAAACAGCCCCAGGGAGAGAGCTCTGTGGGACCCCAAAAACCACCCCAGAACAGCCCCAGGGGGGAGAGACCCCCGTGGGACCCCAAAAACAGCCAAAACCACCCCAAAACAGCCCCGGGGGGAGAGAGCTCTGTGGGACCCCAAAAACCACCCCAAAACAGCCCCGGGGGGAGAGACCCCCGTGGGACCCCCCAAAACCCCAAACCCCATTTCCCCCTTGTCCAAGACCCCCCCAATTTCATGCGGGACCCCCACGAGTGAGGCCCCTCCCAAAACCTCCTGGACCCATTTAAGAACCCCCCAAAGCCCCCCAGGGCCCCCCAAAACCTCCCCAGTGCCCTCCAGTGCCCTGTCAGTTCCTCCCAGTGCCCTCCAGTGCCCTGTCAGTTCCTCCCAGTGCCTCCCAGTGCCCTCCCAGTGCCCTCCCAGTGCCCTCTCAGACCTTCCCAGTCCCTCCCAATGTTCTCCCAGTGCCTCCCAGTCCCTCCCAATGTTCTCCCAGTTCCTCCCAGTCCCTCCCAGTGCTCTCCCAGTGCTCTCCCAGTGCCTCCCAGTGCCCTCTCAGACCTCCCCAGTCCTTCCCAGTGCTCTCCCAGTGCTCTCCCAGTGCCTCCCAGTGCCCTCTCAGACCTCCCCAGTCCCTCCCAGTGCTCTCCCAGTGCCTCCCAGTGCTCTCCCAGTGCTCTCCCAGTGCCTCCCAGTGCCCTCTCAGACCTCCCCAGTCCTTCCCAGTGCTCTCCCAGTGCTCTCCCAGTGCCTCCCAGTGCCCTCTCAGACCTCTCCAGTCCCTCCCAGTGCTCTCCCAGTGCCTCCCAGTGCCCTCTCAGACCTTCCCAGTCCCTCCCAATGCTCTCCCAGTGCCTCCCAGTCCCTCCCAGTGCCCTCTCAGACCTTCCCAGTCCCTCCCAGTCTCTCCCAGTGCCCACCACATGTCGATCTGGGTGGAGTACTCGGTGGAGCCCAGCAGGATGTCGGGGGGGCGGTACCAGAGCGTCACCACCTCGCTCGAGTACGTCTTGGTGGGGATGGACTTGGCCCTGGCCAGGCCTGGGGGGCACAAAAAGGGTCAGGAGGGGGGGGCGGGGCACAGTGGGGCCAGTTTGGGGTCCCAGGGGATTTTTGGGGGTCCCTGAGGGAAGGAATTGGGGTCCTGGGGGATTTTTGGGGATCCCTAAGGGAAGGAATTGGGGTCCTGGGGGCTCTTTGGGGATCCCTAAGGGAAGGAATTGGGGTCTTGGGGGATTTTTGGGGATCCCTAAGGGAAGGAATTGGGGTCCTGGGGGCTCTTTGGGGATCCCTAAGGGAAGGAATTGGGGTCTTGGGGGATTTTTGGGGATCCCTAAGGGAAGGAATTGGGGTCCTGGGGGCTCTTTGGGGATCCCTAAGGGAAGGAATTGGGGTCCTGGGGGCTTTTTGGGGGTCCCTAAGGGAAGGAATTGGGGTCCTGGGGGATTTCTGGAGGTCCCTGAGGGAGGGAATTGGAGTCCTGGGAACTTTTTGGGGTGCTGGAAGGTGGGCGAGAAGTCACCCCAGGGGAGAATTGGGTTTTGTGGGAGGAGTTTTGGGGGTCCCAGGAGGATTTTTGGGGTGCCCTGACCGAAATCTGTGAGTTTGAGGTTCCAGGGGTGACTGAGCAGGTTCTGGTGGGAATTCTGGGGGTTCTAGATGGGGCTTTTTGGGGTTCTGAGGGGTTTTAGGGGCTCTGGAAGGAGTTTTGGAGGTCCCAGGGGGGTTTTTTGGGGTGGCCCTGACCGAAATCTGCCAGTTTGAGGTCCCCACGGCGGCTGAGCAGGAGGTTCTGGGGTTTGAGGTCGCGGTGCAGGACCTTGTGGCGGTGGCAGAAGGCGAGACCCCGCAGCAGCTGGAACAGGAACAGCTGCCCCCACCCCAAAAACGGGATCGGGAACCCTCAGGGAACACCCGGGGCCACGAGGGAACGAAGTGACACCATCGAGTCCTAAACCCCAACTCCCCTCTCCTCCCAAAATCTCTCTGCGGGAACCTGGACTCCCCTAAATCCCCCTCAAAACCCCCCTAAATTCCCCCTCAAAACCCCGCTAAATTCCCCCTCAAATCCCCCCAAATTCCCCCTCAAAACCCCCCTAAATTCCCCCTCAAATCCCCCCAAATTCCCCCTCAAAACCCCCCTGAATTCCCCCTCAAAACCCCCCTAAATCCCCCTCAAAACCCCCCTAAATTCCCCCTCGAATCCCCCCAAATCCCACAGCCCCCCTAACCCTGACACCAAATTCTGATGACCCCCAAATCCCCCTGAAATGCCCCCAAATTCCTCCCAAATCCCCCTCACCCTGACATTGTACATTTTTAACACTCCTCAAATCCCCCCAAATTGCCCCAAAATCCCCCCAAATTCCCTCTCAAAACCCCTCTAACCCCACAGCCTCCCTAACCCTGACACTATGAATTGCAGTAACCCCCAAATCACCCCTAAACCCCCCCCAAATTTTTCCCAAATTCCCCAAATCCCCTTTACCCCAATATTGGACATTTTTAAGACCCCCCCAAATCCCCCAAAATCCCCCGAAATCCCCCCAAACCCCCTGCCCCTCACCCTGACGTTGTGCATGCTGATGACGTTCCCACAATCATCCAGGTACTGCTTGAGATCCCGATCCTGGAATTGGGAAAACCCCAAATTTGGGCAGTTTAGGGGGGTCCCAGGGGGTGTTCAGGGAGTTTTGGGGGTCTTGAGGGGGGAGTTTTGGGGATCCCAGGGGGGAATTTGGGGGCCTGGGGGGGTTTGAGAGTCCAAGGAAGGAGTTTTGGGGGTCCCAAGGGAGCTTTGGGGATCCTGGGGCGAAATTTTGGGGTCCTGGGGGGAATTTTGGTGTCCTGGATGGGACTTTCGGGGGTCCTGGGTGGAAATTTAGGGTCCTGGGGGATTTGGGGGTCCTGGGGGGGGAATTTTGGGGGTCCTGGGGAAGAACTTTGGGGTCCTGAATGGGAATTTTGGGGGTCCCGGGTGGGAATTTTGGGGTCTGAGGGGATTTTTGGGGTCCCGGGTGGGAATTTTGGGGTCTGAGGGGGTTTTTGGGGTCCCGGGTGGGGAATTTTGGGGGTCCCGGGTGGGAATTTTGGGGCTCCCGGGTGGGAATTTTGGAGTCTGAGGGGGTTTTTGCAGTCCCGGGTGGGGTTTTTGGGGTCTGAGGGGGTTTTTGGGGGTGCTGGGTGGGAATTTTGGGGTCTGAGGGGGTTTCTGGGGGTCCCGGGTGGGAATTTTTGGGTCCCGGGTGGGGTTTTTGGGGTCCGAAGGGGTTTTTGCAGTCCCGGGTGGGAATTTTGGGGTCTGAGGGGGTTTTTGGGGTCCCAGGTGGGATTTTTGGGGTCCCGGGTCGGGGTTTTTGGGGGTGCCGGGTGGGAATTTTGGGGTCCCGGGCAGGAATTTTGGGGTCTGAGGGGGTTTTTGGGGTCCCGGGTGGGGGTTTTTGGGGGTGCTCACCAGGTACTCGAAGACGAGGGTGAGGCACTGGGGGGTGTGGACGATGTCGTGCAGCGTCACCACGTTGGCGTGTTTGAGGTCCCTCAGCAGTGACACTGCGGGGTGGCACCGGGAGGGGACACGGCGAGGGGACAAGTGACCTCCAGACCTCCCTAAGCCCCCTCCCCACCACAGCGTCCCCCAGAGTCCCCTCTGTGGTGTCCCACAGCCCCCACCCCTCCCCTGTGTCCCCCCTGGTGTCCCCAATGTCCCCACCCTCGGGGATGGCTGTGCAGGGTGCCCCCCAGTCCCCACGGTGTCCCCAGTGTCCCCCTGGTGTCCCCAATGTCCCCATGGTGTCCCCAGTGTCCCCCTGGTGTCCCCACCCTTGGGGATGGCTGTGCAGGGCACCCCCAGCCCCCCTGGTGTCCCCCCCAGCCCCCACAGTGTCGCCAGTGTCCCCACAGTGTCCCCAGTGTCCCCCTGGTGTCCCCAATGTCCCCATGGTGTCCCCAGTGTCCCCCTGGTGTCCCCAGTGTCCCCAATGTCCCCACGGTGTCCCCAGTGTCCCCCTGGTGTCCCCACCTTTGGGGATGGCTGTGCAGGGTGCCCCCAGGCCCCCTGGTGTCCCCCCCAGCCCCCACAGTGTCCCCCTGGTGTCCCCACAGTGTCCCCAGTGTCCCCCTGGTGTCCCCAATGTCCCCATGGTGTCCCCAATGTCCCCCTGGTGTCCCCAATGTCCCCACCCTCACGGATGACCATGCAGGGCACCCCCAGCCCCCTCGGTGTCCCCAATGTCCCCACAGTGTCCCCAGTGTCCCCACCCTCGCGGATGGCCGTGCATGGTGCCCCCTCCTCGTGCTCCAGCCGGATCTCCTTCAGCGCCACCAGGTTCTCGGTCAGTTTGCTGCGGCCCTTGTACACCGTGGCGTAGGTGCCCTGGGGATGGGGGACAGCAGGGGACATTGGAGGGATGGACAGGGGACACTGGGGACACTGGGACAGAGGAACAGCAAGGACACATGGGGACATAGGGACATTGGGGACACTGGGACAGCGGGGACATCAGGAGACACCGGGGACAGCGGGGGCAGCATGGAGAGAAAGGACACACGGGGACATGGGGACATTGGGGACACAGGGACAGCAGGGACACACGGGGACATGGGGACATCAGGGGACACTGGGGACAGTGGGGGACAGCAGGGACACTGGGACATCAGGGGACACTGGGGACAGCAGGGGCAGCAGGGACAGAAAGGACACACGGGGACATGGGGACATTGGGGACACAGGGACAGCAGGGACAAAGAGACATCGGGGACAGCGGGGACAGTGGGGACATGGGGACAGCGGGGACATAGGGACAGTGGGGACATGGGGACAGCGGGGACATAGGGACAGTGGGGACATGGGGACAGCGGGGACATAGGGACAGTGGGGACATGGGGACACGAGGACAGTGGGGACATGGGGACATGGGGACAGCAAGGACACGGGGACAGTGGGGACAGAGGGGACAGAGGGGACAGTGAGAACATGGGGACAGCGGGGACATGGGGACAGAGGGGACAGAGGGGGGACAGCAGGGACGCAGTGGAGACGTGAAGGACGTGAAGACCACAGGGCATGGGGCACACAGGGACACTGAGGGACACCAGGGACATCGGGGACTCGGGGACACAGGGACATCAGGGGGTGTCAGGGACATTGGGGGGTGTCAGGGACATCGGGGACTCGGGGACACAGGGACATCAGGGGGCGTCAGGGACATTGGGGGGTGTCAGGGACATTGGGGACTCGGGGACACAGGGACATCAGGGGGTGTCGGGGACATCGGGGACTTGAGGACACAGGGACATCAGGGGGTGTTGGGGACATCGGGAACATTGGGGACACAGGGACACACACAGGGACATTGAGGGGTGTCGGGGACATCGGGGACACCCCCTCACCTCTCCCAGTTTGTCCAGTTTGACGTAGGTCTCCAACTTCCCAAAGCCGATTTCCGACTGGCCGGAGAGAGGGGACGCGGTTACTGGGAGAACTGGGAGACACTGGAGGGGGTGATCCCGGTCCCTCCCACTCTGTACTGGTCCATACTGGGCTATATTGGTGCAAACTGGTTTACGCCAGTTCATACTGGGACACACTGAGCGTGAACCAATGCTGCTGCAGCCGGCTGAGAGCAACTGGGAAGCACTGGGGAAGCGCCAGGATGGGGCACTGGGCCCAACTGGTCTATACTGGTCTATACTGGACCGTACTGGTGCACACTGGGAAGCAGCAGGGGATGCCAGCGCACGTGGGGACTCAGCAGCTGCCCCCCCACCCCCGAGAACACTGAGGGGCGTCGCTGGCGGTTCTTACTCCTCCGTACTGGTTTATACTGGTCTATACTGGTCCGTACTGGTCTGTACTGGGACGCACCAAGGAGACGCGGCGCAGGCGGCGGCTCAGGGGCCCGGGCAGCCCCAGCCCCCCCTCGGGCAGGCGGGTGTCGGCCGGCAGGGACAGGCGCTTGGTGACGTCCTGGGGGACAGCGGTGACAGCGCGACCCCGGAAGGGCCCCGAAGCACCCCCAGTGCCCCCCAGTGCCCCCCAGTGCTCCCCAGTGCCCCCCAGTGCCCTCCAGTGCTCCCCAGTGACCCCCAGTGCCCCCCAGTGCCTCCCAGTGCCCTCCAGTGCCCCCCAGTGCTTCCAGTGCCCCCCAGTGCTCCCCAGTGCTCCCCAGTGCTCCCCAGTGCCCCCCAGTGCTTCCCAGTGCCTCCCAGTGCCCCCCAGTGCTCCGCAATGCCCCCCAGTGCCCCCAGTGCTCCCCAGTGCCCCCCAGTGCCCCCCAGTGCTCCCCAATGCCCCCCAGTACCCCCTAGCGCCTCCCAATGCTCTCACAGTCTCCCCAGTGCTCCCCAGTGCCTCCCAATGCCCCCCAGTGCCTCCCAGTGCTCCCCAGTGCTCCCACTCACTCCAGTGCTCCCCAGTACCCCCCAGTCTCCCCAGTGCTCCCCAGTGCCCCTCAGTGCTCTCCCAGTGCTCCCCAGTACCCCCCAGTCTCCCCAATGCTTCCCAGTGCCCCTCAGTGCTCTCCCAGTGCTCCCCAGTACCCCCCAGTCTCCCCAATGCCTCCCAGTGCCCCCCAGTGCTCCACAGTCTCCCCAGTGCTCTCCCAGTGCTCCCAGTGCCCCCAGTCCCACCTCGCAGGCGCTGGGCCGCGGGTGCTGCCGCAGGCGCACGGGTGACGCCACCTCCTCTGAGGACGTCCCCGAGGGGGGGTCACTCTCCCCGTCCGAGCCCATCCGCCCCTCGTCCCCCCCCGCCTCTGGGGAGCACAGGGGGCGTCAGGGACCCCCAAAACCCCCCCACAACCACCAGAACCCCCCCTGAGGCCCCCCAAAACCCCCCTCAAACTCAAGGGACCCCCCCGAATCCGCCCGTGTCCCCAAGCAGTCCCAAAAGCCCCCCCCCCCTTCCCACAGGGACCCCCCCATGTCCCTGAGCTCCCCAAAGGACACCCCCAAACCCCCCCCAGGGACCCCCAAACCCCCCCAGGGACCCCCCAAAGTGCCCCCCAGGGATGGGGGGAATTCTGTCCCCCTCCCTGTGGGGACAGAGAGGTGACACGGGGACACCGGGGACAGGTGGTGGCACCAAGGGGGGGGCGGACACGGGGACAGGGGGACAGGATATGGGGACAGATGGACGGACACGGGGGGGGGGGCTGGGGACAGATGGGGACAGGATGGGAGGGGGGGGGGCACGGGGGTGACAGGGAGGGGACAGCACAGAGACCCCAGGGCTCTTAAAGGGACCGTGCCCCAGCGGGGGTGGGGTCTTAAAGGGCCAAGCACCCCAAAACAGTGCCCGCGCCTTCTTAAAGGGCCAGGCAGCCCCTTAAAGGGCCAGGCAGCTCCTTAAAGGGCCAGGCAGCCCCTCGATTTCCCTTCTACACCCCACCCCGTAGGTTCTTAAAGGGCCAGCTCCCCATTTTATGGGGGCGGGGCTCCCTCCGAGGGGGCGGGGCCTCTGTTAAAGGGCCAGCGCTCACCGCTGTCGCTGCCGGGGCCGTCGCGGGGGTCCCCCAGGCCCTTGTCGGGGGCGCGGCCCCCCCGCAGCGTCATCGACAGCTGCCGCTTGATCTTCTTCATCCGGTCCATGGCCGAGCCCTGGGGGGGGCACACCTGAGCGCCCCCTGTGCACCTGGGCACACCTGGGCACCACCCTGCACACCTGAGCACCATCCTGCACAGCTGGACACAGCTGGACACCACCCTGCACACCTGAGCGCCCCCTGTGCACCTGGGCACAGCTGGGCACCACCCTGCACACCTGAGCACCATCCTGCACAGCTGGACACAGCTGGACACCACCCTGCACACCTGAGCACCACCCTGCACACCTGGGAACCACCCTGCATACCTGAGCGCCCCCTGCACACCTGGGCACCACCCTGCGCACCTGGGCACAGCTGGGCACCACCCTGCACATCTGGGAACCACCCCGCACACCTGGGCACAGCTGGGAACCACCCTGCACACCTGAGCACCCCCTGTGTACCTGGGCACAGCTGGGCACACCTGGGCACACCCTGCACACCTGGGCACAGCTGGGCACCACTCTGCGCACCTGGGCACACCTGGGCACAGCTGGGAACCACCCTGCACACCTGGGCGCCCCCTGCACACCTGGGCCCACGTGGCACCCATTCCCCACCCCTGGACCCTCCTGAGCCCGGGTCCCCCCCAAATTCCAGGCTTCCCTCAGGACACCTGAGCCCCTCCTGCACACCTGAGTCCCCCCTGCACACCTGGGCCCCTCCTGCACACCTGAGCACCCCCTGCACACCTGGGCCCCCCCTGCACACCTGGGAACCACCCTGCACACCTGAGCACCCCCTGCACACCTGGGCCCCCCCTGCACACCTGGGCCCCCCCTGCACACCTGAGCTCCCCCTGCACACCTGAGCCCCCCCTGCACACCTGAGCCCCCCCTGCACACCTGGGCACCACCCTGCACACCTGAGCACCCCCTGCACACCTGAGCCCCTCCTGCACACCTGGGCCCCCCCCCGCACACCTGAGCCCCCCCAACCCCTGAGCCCCCCCCGGTGATGCCGCGCGTGCCCAAAGGGGGCGTGGCCTCTCCCCCCCCCCCCCCCCCCCGCTGCCCTCACAGAGGCGGGGCCGGGCCGCGGGGTCCCGGGGGCTTCCCGGGGGGATTCCCGGCGGGGTTCCCCCGTTACCGGCTCAGCGGCGCGGGGCCTCCCAGAAATCCTCGGCCATGGCGGGGCCGGGCCCGACCCCGCGGGCGGCTCCGGGGGGGGCCGGGCCGGGCCGGGCCGGGCGAGAGCGGCGGGAGCGGCGGCGGCGGCGGCGGCGGCGCAAGATGGCGGTGGGGGCGGAGCGTGGTGACGTCAGCGCGAGGGGCGGGAGCAACGCCCTGGAAGGGGCGGGGCCAAGCGCCGGGTGACGTCAGCGCCAAGGGCGGGAAAGGGGAGGTGGTGGGGAGGGGGCGCGGCGGGGGCGGGGCCTGACGAGGACACGCCCCCTCTCGGGGTGGGGAGGGGGCTGAGGGGGGGTGGGGGCTGTTTGGAACCCCCCTCTTAGGGACTCCCTCGGATCCGGGACCCCCCGGAACTCCCCAGGGTTGGGGGGGGGGATTCCCTTCCAGAGCAGCCTCTGGACCCCCAGTCCCAATGACGTCACACCCGGCCTGGGATCCCCCCCAACTCCATCTGTCCCACCCCTCCCGCCCCCGCCGCGTTTAAGCCCCTCCCCAAACCCAAAAACCCACGGGGACCCCCACCCCCTGCCCCCCTCAGCTGGAGGGGGTGGGAACACCCCAAAAGAGGCTCCACCCCTTTTTTTTGGGGCGGCGAGATCGGACTCCAAGGTTACTCCTTGGTTACTCCGCGCTCCGCCATGGGCCGGGGGTGCTCCGAGGTCACTCCGGTGTCAGGAACGGGGTGTCCCAGCGGTCCCTCGAGGCTACTCGGGGCTTACACCGAGGCTGCTCTGAGTTTACCCACAGGTTACTCCGCGACTGCCCCGCAGCTCCTCCGTGCTTACTCCGAGCTTGCTCCGGGCTTACTCCGAGGTTCCCCAGGGTTACTCCGGCTACTCCGGGCTGACTCCCAGCACCCTCCCCACCGCTCACAGTTTACTCATGGACTCCTCCGGGGTTACTCCGAGCTCCCCCCCCCCCGGCTGCCACACCACGCCCCTCCCTCGAGGTTCGCACACACGGCACGCCCAGGTTAAAAAACTCTGCTTTACTCCGACTTTACACACAGGTGAGGAGGGAAGGGCCCGCCCAGGTGTCCGAGGCCTTCAGGGGTCGGAGTTCGAGGGGGGGTCCTGCAGCCCCTGGAGCTCCCGCAGGCCCTGGGGGAGGGGCAGAGCGTTGGGGGCGGGGTTGAGGGAGGGGGTGGAGCCCGCAGGTGAAAGGGGCGTGGCCAGGGAAGGGGGCGGGGTTACCTCCAGCACCAGGCGGATGTGAGCGCGGATCTTGGCCCCGTCCCGCGTCAGGGAATCGCTGAGCCTGCGGGAGGGGCGGGGCTTCAGGAGGGGGCGGGGCCTCTGCTGTGGGCGTGGCCACACCTTTTTTGGTCATAGGGCGTGGGGGATGTGGCTTCCTTTTATGGTCGGGGCGTGGCACGAAGGGGGCGTGGTTTGCCCACCTGGATCCTCCTGTGGCCACAGGTGAGGGCAAAGGGGGTGTGGCCTAAGTGGGTGTGGTCAGAAAGGGGCGGGGTTAGGGGCTCGGCACCGCCCTCAAACCAGCTGGGGCAGGGGCGTGGCATGGGGGGCGTGGCATGGGGGGGTGTGGCATGGGGGGTGTGGCATGGAGGGTGTGGCATGGAGGGTGTGGCATGGAGGGCGTGGCATGGGAGGGTGTGGCACGGAGGGCGTGGCATGGAGGGCGTGGCTCCTCAAAGCAATGTGGCCTTGATGGGCGTGGTCTTGCTAAATGGGCGTGGCCTGTGCATGTGGGGGCGTGGCCAAGGGGGAATGACCGAGGGTGAGGGTGGGGTCAATGTCCAGGGTGTGGCCAGGGGCGTGTGGGTGTGGCCGAGGGTGTGGCCGGGGGCGTGGCCGGGGGCTCTCACCGCTGCAGGAGGGAGCTGCGGCGCTCCAGGTGCCGAAGGGCCTCGGGCAGCGTCAGCTCCGCGAAGAACCCGAAGCCCAGAGCCACGAACACGCGCCGGGGGTCCGGGCTGGGGACACGGGGGGGACGAAAAAAGGGGGTTAGGGGGCGTCCCTGGGGGATTGATGGGGTGTCCTGGGGGTTGTGGAAGCTCAGGGGCATCGAATCTCGGGGATTTATGGGGTCTGGGGGGGTTATGGGATCTCAAAGGGAATATTGGGGGGGAGTTCTGAGTTATTTTGGAGAGTCTTAAGTGAGGTTTGGGGTCCCAAAGCATCCCAGACTGGTCCTGGGGGGTCTTGGGGTCACTCAGGTGGGGTTATGGGGTCCCTATGGTGGTCAAGGGGTGGCTTTGGGGGGGTTGTCAGGAGGTTTTTGGGGTCCCAGCCCAACTCACACTTCGGCGCTGACGAAGAAGTTGCAGCCGAGATCCACCTGGGTGCGCAGGGGGGCGGCGGCGTCCTGGGGACCCCGAAACCCCCGATGTAACACAGAGACCCCCAAACACCCCCAGGGACCCCCAACCTCTGCCCCCACAGGGACCTCAAACACCCCTGGCACTCCCAAATCCCCCAGTGTAACACAGAGACCCCCAAACACCCCCGGGGACCCCCAACCTCTGCCCCCACAGGGACCTGGCACCCCCAAATCCCCCGATGTAGCACAGAGACCCCCAAACACCCCCAGGGACCCCCAGTCTCTGCCCCCACAGGGACCTCAAACATCCCTGGGACCCCTAAATCCCCCGATGTAACACAGAGACCCCCAAACACCCCCAGGGACCCCCAACCTCTGCCCCCACAGAGACCTCAAACACCCCTGGCACCCCGAAACCCCCCAGATCCCCCAGAGCCAACGCAAGGACCATCAAATAACCCCCCAAGCTCCCCAGAGACCCCCCCAACGAGCCCCCCAGTGCCTCCCTAAACCCCCCAATTCCCTTCCAGGCCCCTCCCTGGCCACACCCCGGCCACGCCCCGGCGGCCACGACCCAACCCGCACACCTGGAGGCGGGAGAGGGCGGAGCGGAGCTGCAGCACCTGCGCCTGCTGCTCGAAGACGGCGTCGCGCTGCTCCTGCACGCGCCTGCAGGGGGCGATGGTGGGCGGGGGTCGGGCCTGGGGTCGCCGCTGGGGCGGGGCACCCGTGGGTGGGGCCCAAAGGGGCGTGGTCTGAGCTCGGGGGCGTGGTTATAGGGTGGGGGGCGTGGTTATAGGGCTCGGGGGCGTGGTTATGGGGCTGGGGCGTGGTTATAGGGCTGGGGGCGTGGCTATGGGGCTCGGGGGCGTGGTTAGAGCGCACGGGGCGGGGCTTAAATGGGCGTGGCCCGAACGTGCCCGGGCAGACTTCGGGGGCGGGGTTCACTCGCCGGGGGGGAGGGGGCGTGGCCAATGCGCGTGGGCGTGGCCAGAGAGCGGGAGTGGAGGCCTGGGCGTTGTGGGGGTGGGGTTTGAGTCGCGATATGACGTCACCCACCGCAGGTCGCGCTGCAGGACGTCGCTGACGAACGCCTCGTAGCGCTGCACCTTCTCCGCCGCCGCCGCCATGCTGCCTCTGACGTCATCGCCGCGCGGCGGGGCGCCGGGGGCGGTGCGAGGGCGCTGCGTCATCGGCGCGCGGCGCGGCGGTGCCTCAGCGTTGGGGCGCCCCCTGGCGGGCGGGAGGGCCGCGGTTCCCCCCTCCTTTCCCCCGGGGTTATCGTGGTCGCATGTCGCGACATCCCCCCCCCCCCCTCCGCCCCCCGCCCGCGCTGCCGGCGCTCCCCCGCCTTGGCACGGTCCGCAGCGGCCTCGGATTCTCCAGGAGCTCAGCCCGGCCTCGAGAGGGCTCCCCTGGGTCCCTTTTGGGGGCCGTTCTCACACCTGGACCCGGTTTTTGGGGGGGATTCGTTCGTTTTTGGGGGGGATTCGTTCGTTTTGAGGTGGAACCGGTCCCTTTCTGGGGGAGGGGGTCCCAGAGTCATTTCCCAAAACCAGACCCACGGGATTCCATCCGAAACGCTGGAATTCAACCCAAAACTGGACCCAGGTGTCAGCACCCACCCCCTCCCCCCCCCCCAAAAAAGGGTCCCAGGAACACCCCAGAAACCCACCCAGGTGCGGACACCCCCCAAGGGCCCCGCCCCCGGCTCAGTGAGGGGGGTCCGCGCCCCCCGGCCAACCTCCCCCACAACCCTGCGAGGGACCTATAGGGTCTATAGGGGCTACAGGATCTACAGAATCCATAGGGTCTATAGGATCTATAGGGTCAGTAGGGTCTATAGAATCCATAGGGTCTATACGGTCTATAGGATCAGAACGGTCTATAGGGTCTATAGGATCTATAAGCTATATAGGGTCCATAGCATCTATAGGGTGTATAGGATCTATAGGGTCTATAGAGTCTATAGGGTCTATAGGGTCTATTCGATCTATAAGGTAGATAGCGTTTACATTGCCTATAGGGTCAATAGGGTCTCCAGTATCTATAGGGTCTATAGGATCTATAAAGTACATAAGGCTTATAGCATCTATAGGGTCTATAGAGTCTATAGGATCTATAGGGTCTATAGGGTCTATTAGATCTATAAGGTAGACACGCTTTACAGCACCTATAGGGTCTATAGGGTCTATATAGGGTATATAGGGTCTATAGGATCTATAAGGTATATAGGGTTTGTAGCATCTATACGGTCTGTAGGATCTATAGGGTCTATAGGATCGACAGGATCTATAAGGTCTATAGGATCTATAGCATCTGTAGGGTCTATAAGATCCATAGGACCTATAGGATCGCTAGGGTCTACAGGATCTAGAGGGTGTATAGGGTCCATAGAATCTATAGGGCCTATAGGATCTATACGGTCTATAGGACCTATAGAATCTATAGGGTCGATAGTCTCTATAGGATCTACAGGGTCCGTAGAGTCTATAGTATCTATAGAATCTATAGGGTCTATACGGTCCATAGGGTCTATAGCATCTATGGGGTCTATAGAATCTATAGGGTGTATAGTCTGTATGGTATCTATAGGGTCTATAGGATCTCTACAACATACTCGTGTGTCCCCCCACGCGTCACCGCCGGCGTGAAGTCTCCTTTTCCCCCCTCCCCCTCCCCCAAAGGGCCACCTGCCACCCCCCCCCCCCCCCAAATTTTGGGGTTCCCCCCCCCCCCGTTGTCCCCAGCAGTGACACAGCGGCAGCAGCTCAGGGACTTTTATTGCCCCCCCCAAGAGCGGAGCGAAAGGGGCGGGGCCAAGCGGAGGGGCGGGGCCGAGCGGGGGCGGGGCTTGCACTGTCACGACAGATCACGACAACCCCAGCAGTGTGGGGGGGGGGAGGGGGGGACACCTGGCGAGCACAGACGGAGGGGGGGACACCGGGGGAGGGTCTTGGGTTCCTGACCTCCCATCCCCCAGCTGGGTTTGGGGGGCCCGGGTCGCCCCACCCACTGATGGATTTTGGGGGTCCTGGGCCCTCCTGGTGGAATTTGGGGGGTCCCGGGATGGGGTTTGGGGGTCCTGGGTGCCTGAGCACCCCCCCAGGTGGAATTTGGGGGGTCGCAGGGGCCCCTTCAGGTAAATCGGGGGGTGCCGCACACCGGGGACCCCCGGGCTGGATCTGGAGGGGGGTGGCGGGTGCCGGGCCCCCCCCGAATGGGTCTGAGGGGTGTCGGGGGTGTCCCGGGGGGGTTTTGGGGTGGCGGCCCCCCCTCAGTCGGCGAAGAGGCTGGCGAAGCTCTGCCGCAGCGCCCGCAGGCTCTCGGGCGGGCCCTGCTCGGGCGCGGGGCTGGGGAATTGGGGGGGGGGGATCAAAGGGGGGCCCGGGGGGGCCGGGCCGCGCCCCCTCCCCCTCACAGCCCCCCCCACGACTTACCTGGGGGGAGGGGCTCCACCCGGTTTGGGGGCCAGAGCCGGTTTGGGGGCGAGGGGCGGGGCTTGGGGGCGGGGCTGGCGGGTGGTGGGCAGGGCCTGCGGGCCCGGGGGGCGGGGCACGGAGGCGGGGGGCGGGGCTTGGGGGCGGGGCTGGGGCACGGAGGGGGAGCGTGGGAGGCGGGGCTGGGGGGAAGTGGGCGGGGCCTGGGGGCGGGGCTGGGGGGAGGTGGGCGGACCTGGTGGGCGGGGCTGTGGGGAAGTGGGTGGGGCCTGGGGGCGTGGTTGTGCGGTGGGCGGGGCCTGAGGGCGGGGCTGTGGGGAAGTGGGTGTGGCTTGAGGGCGTGGCTGCGGAGAAGTGGGTGTGGCTTGTGGGCGTGGCTGTGCGGTGGGCGGGGCTTGAGGGCGTGGCTGTGGGGAAGTGGGTGTGGCTTGAGGGCGTGGCTGTGCAGTGGGCGGGGCTTGTGGGCGTGGCTGTGGAGAAGTAGGAGTGGCTTGAGGGCGTGGCTGTGAAGTGGGTGGGGCCTGAGGGCGTGGCTGTGCAGTGGGCGGGGCTTGAGGGCGTGGCTGTGGGGAAGTGGGCGTGGCTTGAGGGCGTGGCTGTGCAGCGGGCGGGGTCTGTGGGCGGGGCTGCGGGGTGGGTGGGCGTGGCTGAGGCGCGGAAGCAGCCAGCGGTGGGCGGGGCTGTGCGGCGGTGGGCGGGGCTTGGGGCTGCGGGGAGGGGGGCGGGGTTTGGGGGCGGGGCTGAGCAGCGCTGGGCGGGGTTTGGGGGCGGGGCTGGGCGGGGCGCGGCGAGGCTCCACCCATTTGGGGGCGGGGCTGTCCCTGCGGCGCGGGGCGGGGCTGGGCGGGGCCGGACGGCGGCGGGGCCCCTGTGGGGGAAGAGAAACACCTGAGAAGGGCGGGGCTTGAGGCAGGTAAAGGTCCCCGTTTTGGGCGGAATCCCCCAAATTTGGGGGTGGCCCAGCACCGGGAGGAGGGGCAGATTTGGGGGTTCCCAAGTAGGGGAGGGAATGGGGGGAATTCCACAGATTTTGGGTGTTCCCAGGTCCCTGCTTTGAGGAACCGCAAGATTTGTGAACATCCCCAAATCTGGGGTGGGGGCAGGGGTGGGGTCTCAGGAATTTTTTGGGGAAACCCAAATTTTTGGAAGTCCCATTTTAGCGTTTGTTGGGGGGGGGAAGGGGAAGGGGGTTCTCTGTATTTTGCGGAGCCCCCACATTGACCCCGACCCCCCAAATCCGGGAGGCTCCCCTGGGTTTTGGGGCTCCCTGAATTGGGGACGGGGGGGAGGCGGAGCCGCCACGTTGGGGGTTCGCTCACCCTGGGGTTGGGGTCGCTGCTGGGGGGGGGTCCCCGGCCGGGGGGACGCCGACGTCGCCGACATCTGTGGGGACGCAAAGGGGGGGCCTGAATTCAACACCTGGGGGGCCCAGGATGGCCCTGGAGGGGGATGTGGGGGGAGGGGCCGTTACCTGTGGGCGTGGCCGAGCAGGGGAGGGGCTCCGTGGGCGGGGCAGCTCCGCCCTCATCCGCGCCAGCACCAGCTCCACGATCCGGCCCCGATCCTCGGCCGCCCCCGGGCCCAGCAGCGGCAGCCACGAGCCCAGAACCTGCGGGGGGAGGGGGCAGGTGTGGGGGGCTCAGGTGGGTTGGGGGGTGGGGCCAGGTGTGCAATGGACCCCAGGAATGGGGGGGAGCCAGGTGCTCAGGAGAACCCCAAGGATGGGGGGTCCCAGGTGGCTCGGGTGTGCCCCAGGTGTGGCCCTGGTGTGCCCGGGATAGAGTCCCCCAGGTGTGCAGGTGCCCCCCAGGTGCCTCAGGTGTGCCCCAGGTGCCTCAGGTGTGCTCTAGGTGTGCCCCTCGTGCCCCAAATTTGCTCCAGGTGCTCCAGGTGTCCTCCAGGTGCCCCAGGCGTGCCCCAGGGGTGCCCCAGGTACCCGGGGGGGGGTCCCCAGGTGTGGGGTACCTGCACGATGTGCTCCTGCCCGTCGGGGCCCCGCAGCGCCTCCACCGCGCAGATGTCGACGCCCCCGAAGAGGCCGGCGCAGGCGTCCACCCAGCCCCGGTGCCTGGGGGATGGGGGGCAGGGGGTGGGGTTTAGCACGGCCACACCCCCTCACCTGGGCCACGCCCACCCCACAGCCCCACCCCTCAGCCCTTTCTCTGAAGCCACGCCCACACGGCCACACCCCCTTGCCCCGCCCCAGCGCTTCAGTGCAGAGGTGAGAACCCCACCCTTGAAAGCCACGCCCCTTCCCCATGGCCACGCCCCTTTTGAAGAGCCCCGCCCCGGCCCCACCCCTTCCACAGCCACGCCCCTTCCCCGTGGCCACGCCCCCTTTGAATAGCCCCGCCTTCCCCCACCCCTTCCCACAGCCACGCCCCTTCCCCGTGGCCACGCCCCCTTTTGAATAGCCCCGCCCTTCCCCCTTTCCACAGCCACGCCCCTTCTGAATAGCCCCGCCCCGGCCCCACCCCTTCCACAGCCACGCCCCTTCCCCATGGCACCATACGCCTCTGAAGCCCCGCCTCTTTTGAATAGCCCGGCCCTTTTTAATAGCCCCCGCCCCTTTTTAATAGCCCTGTCCCCACCCTTTCCACAGCCACGCCCCTTCCCCACGGCCACGCCCCTTCCCCATGGCCACGCCCCTTTTGAATAGCCCCACCCTGACCCCACCCTTTCCACAGCCACGCCCCCAGGCCCCGCCCACCCCACAAAGCCACGCCCCCTCGCAGCTCTGGCCCCGCCCCCTCGCTCACCTGGGGCTGAGGGCGACCGGCTCCACCTGCGGCCCATCCCCCGCGGCGTCCCCGGCCCCCAGGGACCACCTGGGGGGGGACAGAGGGACCGGGCCGTGTCCAGGGGGTCCCCAACCCCTCCCGGGACCCCAAGCCCCGCCCACCAGGCTGAGGCCACGCCCCCCCCGAGGCTACGCCCACTTCACTGCCCTCCAGTCCCTCCCAGTCACTCCCAGTTCCATCCCATTCCCTCCCAGTGCCCTCCAGTCCCTCCCAGTTCCTCCCAGTGCCTCCCAGTCCTTCCCAGTCCCTCCCAGTGCTCTCCCAGTGCCTCCCAGTCCCTTCCCAGTCCTTCCCAGTCCCTCCCAGTGCACTCTCAGTGCACTCCCAGTGCCCTCCCAGTGCCTCCCAGTCCCTCCCAGTCCCTCCCAGTGCCTCACCGCAGGGCCCGGTACTCGTCCCCGATGCGCTGCACCCGCAGCCGCTGGGTTCCCGCGGGGCCCCCTCGCACCAGGGCCCCCGCCCGGGCCCCGCCCATGGCGGCCGCCACCGCCCCCAGCACCTGCGGCGTCCCCACGCGCACCTGGGGGGAGGGGACGGGTGAGAAACCCCGCCCACACCGAGCCACGCCCACCCAGAGCCACGCCCAACACGGCCACGCCCATGGAGACACACCCAAGGTCACACCCACCAGGGCCACGCCCAGCGAGCCACACCCAAGGCCACGCCCACCGAACCACGCCCACCCAAAGCCACGCCCCCGCTGACCACACCCTTTGAGTCCCGCCCACACCGAGCCACGCCCCCCCTTGGCCACGCCCCAATGGGGCTCCTCCTCTGGGCCACGCCCACCCCCAAATCCCCGCCCCCATCCCATGGGTGTGGTCGGCACAGGCCACGCCCATGGAAGGCCACGCCCACCGGCAGATTGGGGGAGGGGCGGGGTCTCACCTGTCCCACCCCGGCGGGGGCGGGGCTGAGCGTCACCATCATGGGGAAGGTGGGGCCGGAGAGCTGGGGACACACCAGTGACACCAGTGACACCAGTGACACACCAGTGACACCAGGGACACCAGTGACACACCAGTGACACCAGGGACACCCCAGGGACACCCCAGGGACACTCCAGGGACACTCCAGGGACACCCCAGGGACCTGCCAGTGACACCCCCCACTTGGGGCAAGATGATCCCAGTCCCCTCCCAGTGCCTCCCAGTCCCTCCCAGTGCCTCCCAGTGCTCACCAGTCCCCGGGGCCGGTTACAGAAGCGCTGTGGCACCAGCGGAAAGGCCTCGGGGCCCAGTTCCCGCTGCAGCCGAGCCAACTGGGCAAACTGGGAGCACCAGGAGTGTCAAGGGCCAGGGAACCGCTCTGCCCAGTGCTCCCAGTGCTCCCCCAGTATCCCTCCCACTGCCCCCCCAGTCCCTCTCAGCCCCCTCCAAGTCCCCTCCCAACTCCCAGTCCATCCCAGTGCCCCCCAGTCCCTCCCAGTCCCCACCCTGTCCCCTCCCAGTGCCCCCCAGTCCCACCCAGTGCCCTCTTAGTCCCTCCCAATCCCCTCCCAGTGCCCCCCATTCCCTCCCAGTCCCACCAGTGCCCTCCCAGTCCCACCAGTCACCTTCCAGTGTCCCCCAGTCCCCTCCCAGTGCCCCCCAGTGATCCCCAGTACCCTCCCAGTGCCCTCTCAGTCCCTCCCAATCCCCTCCCAGTGCCCCCCAGCCCCTCCCAGTCCCACCAGCGCCCTCCCAGTGGCTCCCAGTCGCTCCCAGCGCCGCACGCACCAGGCAGGGGGGGTGGGCGAAGCCATACAGGGCGGGGAGGGGGTCGGTGCTGGGGACCCCCCCCAGGTGCAGCCCCACCAGGAGCTTCCGGGGGGTGTCCCCCGCCCCCCCCTCGGGGGCTTCCCGCACCAGGACGAAGTCGGGGCGCACCCGCCTGGGGGGAGGGGGAAGGGGGGAGGTCGGGGGGGGGTCCCCAACATTCCCCACCCCCTCTCCTTTCCAAATCCCACCCTAAAATCCCCAAAAAATCCACCCCAGAAATTCAATTTGACCTCTAACATTTCGCTTTGTCCCCCCCCCCCCCCCCCCAAAATCTCGGGGTTAAAAATCCTCTGCCACAGCCCGAAATCCAAATTGTGCCCCAAAATCCCACCCTGAACCCCGAGTTTCCTTCCTGAAGCCCCAAAATCCTCCCCATGCTCCCAAATCTCCCCTGGAGTTCCCCAAAAATCTCCTTAGCACCCCCCCCATCTTCCTTTGAACCCCCAAGTTGCACCCAGAACCCCAAATTTCAGCCCCAAAAATGAGGGAGGGACACCCAGAACCCCAAATTTCAGCCCCAAAAACGAAGGGGGGAACCCCAAATCCCAAGTTTCACTCCGAAAATGAGGGGGGCACCCCCCAGAACCCCAAATATTAACCCCAAAATTGAAGGGGGGGACCCCAAATGTCAGATTTCAACCCCAAAATTGGAGGGAAGGGGGACCCCAAATCCTACCTGGTGCCCCCCCGGGGGGTGTCGATGGTGACGCTGAGGGCGCCGTGGGTGGAGGCGGCCAAGGAGAGCTCCGAGAACTGGGCCTGGGGGACCCCAAAATCCAGGGGGGAGGGGGGGGAGACACCCCAAAACCTCCTTGGACCCCCCAAAAACCTCCCCGGGATCCCTCAATCCCGCCCCAAACCTGTCTGGAGCCCCAAATCGGGTTGAGAAAAGAGATTTAGATTCAAAATTTGGGGAGTCCCAAAATCTCACATGGGGGGACCCTAAAATTTATGAGGCCCCCCCCCCCAAAATTCTGTCTTTTTCCCCTCAAAATTGGATCGAGGAATGGGGGGGGTTTGGGGGCACCTGAAACTCAGAGGGGGAACCGAGGCCCCAAAACCTCCAGGAGACCCCAAAAATCTTGGAAGCGAGACAAGGAATGACTTCAGGACACCCCAAAATTCCCCTCCCCCCCGCAGTATCTCTCAGGGGATCCCCAAATCCTCCCTGACCTTGAAACCCCAAACTGGGGGAGGAACGGGAGGTTCAGAGCACCCCAAAATCGAGGAGGAGCCCCCAAAATCCAGGGGATTCCCAGGACGCCCCCCCCCCCCCCAAAAGCTGCCTGAACCCCAAAACCGCTGCGATCCCAAAACCGAGGGATGGGGGGGAGGGTGGGGGTGTCCCAAAATTAGGGAAGGGGAAGGGGGGGGGATCCCCCAAAACTCACCTGCTCCACGCGCAGCTCCACGTCCCCGTGCACGGATTTACCCTTGAAGGGTTTCACCCTGGGGGGGGGGGGGGCACCCCAAAAGTGGAGAGACCCCAAAATGCTCCCTCCCCCCCCCCAAAACACCCCCCGGGTGTCCCCACAAATCTCAACCCACCCCCCACCCCAAAATCTGCCACCCCCAAAGTGTCCCCTCCCACAATGACCCCCCCCCTTAATGTGACCCCCTCCCCAAAAGCTTCACCCCAAAACTGACCCGAGCCCCCCCCCCCCACCCAAACTGCCCCCTCCCCAGGAGCCGGGGGGGGGAGGGGAGTCCCGGGGGGTCTCAAAGGAGATTTGAGATTTGGGGGTCCAGGGAAGGGGGGGGAGCATTTGGGGGTCCCCAGCAGGGGAGAGATGAGGGGGGTCCCCATGAGGGGGGAATTTGGGGGGTCCTGGGGGGTGGAATTTGAGGGAGGGGGTCCCCATCAGGGGGAATTGGGGGGGCCTGGGGGGTGGAATTTGGGGGGGGGCCCCCACCACGGGGAATTGGGGGGGTCCCCATCAGGGGGAATTTGGGGGGGGGGTCCCCATACGTACCAGTCGGTGCCGGGGGGGGCAATCACGAGCAGCAGCGGGGCCGTGGGGGGGGTCCGGAGGGGTCTCCCAGCCCCTCCCCCCCCAGGGGGGGGTCCCCCCCACCCCCGGCCCCGCCCCGGGGGGGTCCCCGCCCATCCCCCCCGCCAGGAAATTCCCGTCCGAGAGGCGGCGCCGCAGGAATTCCATCCCCGGGCGTCCCCTATGGATGCACCCTATAGATGCCCCCTGAGGGGGTCCCGAGGCAGCTCCGGGGGGCTGGGGGGGCCCTGAGGGGCGGCTTTAGGGGCTGGGGGGGGCAGGGCTATAGGGGCTCATCCTATAGAGGCCAGGGCTGGGGGGCCTGGCAGGGCTCGGGGCTGTGGGGCTGAGCTATAGGGGGAGAAACCCCTATAGGAAGGGGTTTAAAGGGGAGGGGGGGCTGTGGGAGGGGGTCCGGCTGCCCTATAGGAAAGGGGCCCTATAGGGAAGGGAATCTATAGGGGAGGGACCGCGGGAAAAGCGGCTCTAAAAGGGCAAGGGGCCGGGCCCTATAGGGGATGGGGGAGGGTGCAGGGATGCGCTATAGGGCAAGGGGCTATAGGGGATGGGGCTACTGGGGAAGGGGATGTAGGGGATGGAGCTATAGGGGAGGGGGCTAGAGGGGATGGAGCTATAGGGGATGGGGCTAGAGGGGATGGGGGAGGCTGCAGGGATGCGCTATAGGGGATGGGGCTATAGGGGATGGGGCTAGAGGGGATGGAGCTATAGGGGATGGGGCTATAGGGGATGGGGCTATAGGGGATGGGGCTAGAGGGGATGGGGCTAGAGGGGATGGAGCTATAGGGGATGGGGCTAGAGGGGATGGGGCTATAGGGGATGGGGATGGGCCCGCTCCCGGAGGGGCCCCGGGGGGGGGCGGGGGGGGCCCTGGGGGTCCCCTCTGGGCTGAGCCACCTCCGCGATGAGCCCCCAAAAATCCTCCCCGGGCGGCCCCGCCCCGCCCCGCCCCCGCGCGCGCTCACATCCGGCCACGCCCACCCCGGCCGGGCCACACCCCGCGAGGAATGGGCGTGGCTCCTCCGTGACGTCACGGACAGCCCCGCCCCCGGCTCTGCAGAAAGGGGAGGGGCTGGAGGGGCGGGGTCGGTGACGTCATAGAGGGGAAAATGGTCCTTGGTGGAAAATCCGGGAGTCTGGGAACACCCCTCCCCCCCCCCTCCCCCCGCGCCCCTCCCCCACAGGGCTCCGGAGCCGTTTCAATGCCGGGGTTTAGTTCCAAGGGGCGGGGTCATAGGGGCGGGGCCATGCAAATGAGACGGGGACACCGAACGGCGAAAGGCAGCACGGGAGCGCCGTTCCCGGGGCGGTTCGGGGTCCGGCGCGCTCGGAGCGAGCGGGGCCGGGCCGGGGCTGCGGGATGCGCTGGGGAAGGAGCCCGCGAGCGGCGCCGGGAGGCGGCGAGGGCGGCGCGGGGGGAACCGGGAGGTGCGGGCGGGGCGGGCGGGGCCGGGAGCGCGCGTGGGTTGGGGGGCGGGTATCGCTTCTCGGCCTTTTGGCTAAGATCAAGTGTAGTATCTGTTCTTATCAGTTTAATATCTGATACGTCCTGATGAGAGGACTTCATATTAAACGGATTTTTGGGCTCGGGAGTTGGACCCGGAGCTTGCTCCCTCCGCTCCGCGCATCGTGCCGGTATTGCAGTGCCTCCGGGAACGGTGCACCCCGCCCAGGGGACATCTCGTGGTCAAAGACAGAGCTGAGCTGGGGATGGGTCGATCGTGCTTCTATCGCGATATCAGCCCCGCTGGGGGCTCTCGCTGTCCCCACCCCGGTGCTCGCTGTGCCCGCTCCGCGCATCGTCCCGGGATTGTGGCGCCTCCGGGAACGGTGCACCCGTCACGGGGACATCCAATGGTCAAAGATCGATTCCCAAATCGGGACTTATTATCGTGCTTCTATCGCGATATCAGCCCCGCTGCTGGCCCTCGCTGTCACCCCGGTGCTCGCTGTCCCCGCTCCCTTCACCGTCCCGCTGTCGCGGCGCCTCCGGGAGCGCTGCCCCCCGCCCCGGGCCCTGCCGTCGCTCCAAGCCCGTCTCGGCCGCCGCTCTCCCGCTCGCTCTCTCCCCACTGCCGCCGCACCGAACCCGCTGCCGCTCCCCGCGCTGCGGCCGCTGCCGGGCCCGCGGCTGCCGCTGCAGCGCTGCCGCCGCTCGGGGCTCTCCCGCCCGCCCCCATCCCCTCGCAAGGCCGCGGAAGGCGGCGCCGACTTCTCCTCGCTGCCGCTGCGGCCGCAGCGCCGGGAACGCCGGAATCCCGTCCCGGCCGAGCTCTGGGCAGCGCGGTAAAAACGCGGCGTGCTGCTGGTGCTGAGAGCGAGCTGAGAGCTCGGGGAGAGCGGGGCTGGCTCGGGGCGGCCGTGCGGGCCCTGAGGAGCGGCGGGGCCGCGGCTTTGCTCGGGGAAAGGCGTCCCGGTCCCCCCCGGGCGCGTCTCGCTCCGAGCCCCGCGGCCGCCCCGGAGAGAACGGTGGGCGGGGTTGTGGGGGCGGGGCTATGCAAATGAGACGGGGGAACCGAACGGCGAAAGGCATCACGGGAGCGCCGTTCCCGGGGCGGTTCGGGGTCCGGCGCGCTCGGAGCGAGCGGGGCCGGGCCGGGGCTGCGGGATGCGCTGGGGAAGGAGCCCGCGAGCGGCGCCGGGAGGCGGCGAGGGCGGCGCGGGGGGAACCGGGAGGTGCGGGCGGGGCGGGCGGGGCCGGGAGCGCGCGTGGGTTGGGGGGCGGGTATCGCTTCTCGGCCTTTTGGCTAAGATCAAGTGTAGTATCTGTTCTTATCAGTTTAATATCTGATACGTCCTCGATGAGAGGACTTCATATTAAACGGATTTTTGGGCTCGGGAGTTGGACCCGGAGCTTGCTCCCTCCGCTCCGCGCATCGTGCCGGTATTGCAGTGCCTCCGGGAACGGTGCACCCCGCCCAGGGGACATCTCGTGGTCAAAGACAGAGCTGAGCGGGGGATGGATCGATCGTGCTTCTATCGCGATATCAGCCCCGCTGGGGGCTCTCGCTGTGCCCGCCGCGGTGCTCGTTGTGCCCGCTCCGCGCATCGTCCCGAGATTGCGGCGCCTCCGGGAGCGCTGCCCCCCTCACGGGGACATCCAATGGTCAAAGCCGCGGCCCCGCCGCTCCTCAGGGCCCGCACGGCCGCCCCGAGCCAGCCCCGCTCTCCCCGAGCTCTCAGCCCGCTCTCAGCACCAGCAGCACGCCGCGTTTTTACCGCGCTGCCCAGAGCTCGGCCGGGACGGGATTCCGGCGTTCCCGGCGCTGCGGCCGCAGCGGCAGCGAGGAGAAGTCGGCGCCGCCTTCCGCGGCCTTGCGAGGGGATGGGGGCGGGCGGGAGAGCCCCGAGCGGCGGCAGCGCTGCAGCGGCAGCCGCGGGCCCGGCAGCGGCCGCAGCGCGGGGAGCGGCAGCGGGTTCGGTGCGGCGGCAGCGGGGAGAGAGCGAGCGGGAGAGCGGCGGCCGAGACGGGCTTGGAGCGACGGCAGGGCCCGGGGCGGGGGGCAGCGCTCCCGGAGGCGCCGCGACAGCGGGACGGTGAAGGGAGCGGGGACAGCGAGCACCGGGGTGACAGCGAGGGCCAGCAGCGGGGCTGATATCGCGATAAAGCCACGATCAATACTCATTCATTGCGATTTGGGAATCGATCTTTGACCATTGGATGTCCCCGTGACGGGTGCAGCGTTCCCGGAGGCGCCGCAACAGCGGGACGATGCGCGGGGCGGGGACAGCGAGCACAGGGGCGGTGACAGCGAGGGCCCCCAGCGGGGCTGATATCGCGATAGAGAGAGCGAGCACCGGGGGGGTGACAACGAGGTTCAGCAGCGAGGCTGATATCGCAATAGAAGCACGATCAAACCCCTGTTTCAGATCTGTCTTTGACCACTGGATGTCCCCGTGACGGGTGCAGCGCTCCCGGAGGCGCCGCAATCCCGGGGCGATGCGCGGAGCGGGCACAACGAGCACCGCGGCGGGCACAGCGAGAGCCCCCAGCGGGGCTGATATCGCGATAGAAGCACGATCGATCCATCCCCAGCTCAGCTCTGTCTTTGACCACGAGATGTCCCCTGGGCGGGGTGCACCGTTCCCGGAGGCACTGCAATACCGGCACGATGCGCGGAGCGGAGGGAGCAAGCTCCGGGTCCAACTCCCGAGCCCAAAAATCCGTTTAATATGAAGTCCTCTCATCGAGGACGTATCAGATATTAAACTGATAAGAACAGATACTACACTTGATCTTAGCCAAAAGGCCGAGAAGCGATACCCGCCCCCCGCCCCACGCGCGCTCCCGGCCCCGCACGCCTCGCCCGCACCTCCCGGTTCCCCCCGCGCCGCCCTCGCCGCCTCCCGGCGCCGCTCGCGGGCTCCTTCCCCAGCGCATCCCGCAGCCCCGGCCCGGCCCCGCTCGCTCCGAGCGCGCCGGACCCCGAACCGCCCCGGGAACGGCGCTCCCGTGATGCCTTTCGCCGTTCGGTTTCCCCGTCTCATTTGCATAGCCCCGCCCCTCGCCCCGGCAGCGCGGGAAGTTTTAAGCGGGGTTGCGGAGCCCGGGGAGAACGGGGAGAATTCGGGATTTTGGGAACGCTGGCTGCCCCTGGTGTGAGCAGCGAGGAGGAGCAGGGGGCGGGTCCTGCTCGGGGCCGCTCTGCGGGGTGTCACCTGTGCACACCTGCCCTGCGATGCCCTGGACGAGAGGCCCCGCGGAGGGTCCCGGGGGTCTCCCCGGGGATGGCGGTGGGAGACGGAGGAGCCCCCGCAGGGCCCCGGGCACGGAGCGGCGCTGAGGGTCCAACCCTTGCGCCTGAGGGGGTGCGATCCTTCTCTTTCCAGCTTCTTCCCAGTCCCTCCCCCAGTTCCCTCAGTCCCATCCCAGTTCCTCCCCAGCGCCTCCAGTCCGGCAGTGATGCCGACGGTACCGGCGCAGGGAGGAGGAGTTTAAACACAGGCGAACCCCCTTCTTTCCGTAGTTTCCGTTTAAGCGGAGGGGGATCCCCGTTCCCCGGCGGTTCTCAGAGCTCCGATCACGCCTTTCCCATTACTTTGCCCGCTGCAATTAACGGCAAATCCCCGTTTCCCTTCATTTTCGCTCTAAACGTCACGAAGCCCCGGGGCCGCTGCGGCGAGCGGGGCCCGGGCCGTGGCGGCGGCAGAGGCCTCGGCCCCGCCAGGAACCCTCCCGGGGACCCTCCCGGGGATCGCGGGGCCTCCCCGCACCGG
This sequence comes from Aphelocoma californica, assembly GCA_028536675.1. Lineage (NCBI taxonomy): Eukaryota > Metazoa > Chordata > Aves > Passeriformes > Corvidae > Aphelocoma > Aphelocoma californica. The sequence goes on along the minus strand of JAQMYR010000046.1, from coordinate 1,300,672 downwards.
AGCCGCGCCCGTTCCCGGGGGGAGGCGGGGCCCCGCCGCCATCGGGGGCGCGGTCAGCGGCTCCGGCCACGCCCCGCGGGCGGGCCCCGCTCCCGGAAGCGGCGCTGCCCCGGAAGCGGCGCGGGCGGTGCCCCGGAAGCGGCGGGCGCTGACCCGGAAGCGGCGCGGGGCGGGCAGGGCGGCGATGGCGGCGGAGGAGCCTCAGCAGCCGCAGCCGGAGCCGCTCGGCGGCAGCGATGCCGACGGTACCGGTGCAGCCCCCCCGCGCATCCCCATCCCGCCGCCGGGACCCTCGCCGTGAGATCCCCCCCGGGCGCTCCCCCGCGCGGCGCCTTCGCTCCTCCCGGGAGGGCCTCGATCACCCCGACCCCCCCCCCCCCACAATCCGCCCGACCCCCCGAGCCTCCCCCGAACCCACCAACATCCCCCCTGCCCCCCCGCCCTGCTCCCCCAAAACCGCCCCGATCCCTCCCCGCACCCCCTCAGGACCCTCTCGGGGGGACCCCCGAGCCCCCAGACCCCCCCCGGAGGGGTCTCTCGGGGCCCCCCCTGACCCCCGGTGTCCCCCCCAGGCGTGAACTGCCTGGCCTACGACGAGGCCATCATGGCTCAGCAGGACCGGATCCAGCAGGAGGTGGGGAACCCCCGACCCCCGCCCCAAAACCTCCCCTGAATCCCCCCTCCCCCCCCCAAATCCGCCCCGTCCCCGCCCCCCCCGGGGGTCCCCGCCCCTCCCCCCCGCCGCTGAGCCCCGGTTGTGCCGCAGATCGCGGTGCAGAACCCGCTGGTCTCGGAGCGCCTGGAGCTGTCCGAGCTCTACAAGGAGTACGCCGAGGATGACCACGTGTACCAGGAGAAGATCAAGGTGCGGCACTGGGAGGCACTGGGAGGCACTGGGACACCAGTATGGGGCTGGGAACAGCACTGGGAGACACTGGGAGGCACTGGGAGATACTGGGACACCAGTACGGGGCTGGGGACAGCACTGGGGGACAGCACTGGAGGCACTGGGAGATACTGGGTGGCTCTGGGACACCAGTAGGGAGCTGGGAACAGCACCAGCGTGGGACTGGGAGCTGCTCTGGGATGCTGGGATGGAGCTGGGGACAACACTGGGAGACACTGGGAGGCACTGGGACACCAGTATGGGGCTGGGGACCACACTGGGAGACACTGGGAGGCACTGGGACACCAGTAGGGAACGGGGGACAGCACTGGGGGACAGCACTGGGAAATACTGGGAGGGTCTGGGACACCAGTACAGGGCTGGGGACAGCACTGGGGGACAGCACTGGAGGCACTGGGAGATACTGGGTGGCTCTGGGACACCAGTAGGGGGCTGGGAACAGCACCAGCGTGGGACTGGGAGCTGCTCTGGGATGCTGGGATGGAGCTGGGGACAACACTGGGAGACACTGGGAGGCACTGGGACACCAGTATGGGGCTGGGGACCACACTGGGAGACACTGGGAGGCACTGGGACACCAGTAGGGAACGGGGGACAGCACTGGGGGACAGCACTGGGAAATACTGGGAGGGTCTGGGACACCAGTACGGGGCTGGGAACAGCACTGGGAGACACTGGGAGGCACTGGGAGATACTGGGACACCAGTACGGGGCTGGGGACAGCACTGGGGGACAGCACTGGAGGCACTGGGAGATACTGGGTGGCTCTGGGACACCAGTATGGGGCTGGGAACAGCACCAGGGTGGGACTGGGAGCTGCTCTGGGATGCTGGGATGGAGCTGGGGACAACACTGGGAGACACTGGGAGGCACTGGGACACCAGTATGGGGCTGGGGACCACACTGGGAGACACTGGGAGGCACTGGGACACCAGTAGGGAACAGGGGACAGCACTGGGGGACAGCACTGGGAAATACTGGGAGGGTCTGGGACACCAGTACGGGGCTGGGGACAGCACTGAGAGATGCTGGGAGGCTCTGGGAGATACTGGGACACCAGTATGGGGCTGGGGACAGCACTGGGGGACAGCACTGGGAGGCACTGGGTGGCTCTGGGACACCAGTACGGGGCTGGGAACAGCACCAGCGTGGGACTGGGAGCTGCTCTGGGATGCTGGGATGGAGCTGGGGACAACACTGGGAGACACTGGAAGGCACTGGGACACCAGTATGGGGCTGGGGACCACACTGGGAGACACTGGGAGGCACTGGGACACCAGTAGGGAACGGGGGACAGCACTGGGGGACAGCACTGGGAAATACTGGGAGGGTCTGGGACACCAGTACAGGGCTGGGGACAGCACTGAGAGATGCTGGGAGGCTCTGGGAGATACTGGGACACCAGTATGGGGCTGGGGACAGCACTGGGAGGCACTGGGTGGCTCTGGGACACCAGTACGGGGCTGGGAACAGCACCAGCGTGGGACTGGGAGCTGCTCTGGGATGCTGGGATGGAGCTGGGGACAACACTGGGAGACACTGGGAGGCACTGGGACACCAGTATGGGGCTGGGGACCACACTGGGAGACACTGGGAGGCACTGGGCGGCTCTAGGACACCAGTAGGGGACTGGAAACAGCACCAGTTTGGGACTGGGAGCTGCCCTGGGACACTGGGATGGAGCTGGGGACAACACTGGGAGATACTGGGAGGCTCTGGGAGATAACTGGGAGGCTCTGGGACACCAGTACAGGACGGGGGACAGCACTGAGAAAAACTGGGAGATACTGGGAGGCTCTGGGACACCATCAGGGGACTGGGAACAGCACCGGTGTGGGACTGGGAGCTGCTCTGGGATGCTGGGATGGAGCTGGGGACAACACTGGGAGGCACTGGGACACCAGCAGGGGACTGGGGAGAGCACTGGGAGATACTAGGAGGCTCTGGGAGATACTGGGAGGCTCTGGGAGATACTGGGAGCAGCACCAGTGTGGAACTGGGAGCCGCTGTGGGACACTGGGACGGGGCTAGGCGCAGCCCGGGTGTCCCTGGGGGCGTCCCCCTGCCCCCCCCGTGCCCCCCCCGTGCTCCCACAGCGTCCCCACGCCCCTCCCCCGCCGTGTCCCCCCCCCAGGACCTGCTCCAGAAATATTCCTACATCCGGAAGACGCGGCCGGACGGGAATTGTTTCTACCGCGCCTTCGGCTTCGCCCACCTGGAGGCTCTGCTGGAGGACGGGCAGGAGCTGCAGCGGTGGGGACCCCAAAAACCCCCCATGGAACCCCCTAAAACCCCCCCAAAAAACCCCCCATAGAACACCCCAAAAACCCCCCAAACCCCCCCCAAAAACCCCCCATGGAACCCCCCAAAAACCCCCCATGGAACCCCCTAAAACCCCCTCCAAAAAACCCCCCATGGAACACCCCAAAAACCCCCCAAAACCTCCCAAACCCCCTCCAAAAAAACCCCATGGAACTCCCCAAAACCCCCCCCCATGGAACCCCCCAAAAACCCCCCAAAACCTCCCAAAAACCCCCCATGGAACCCCCCAAAAACCCCCCATGGAACCCTCAAAAACCCCCCATGGAACCCCCTAAAAGCCCCCCCAAACCCCCCCTACGGAACCCCCCAAAAACCACCCATGGAACCCCCTAAAAGCCCCCCCAAACCCCCCCTATGGAACCCCCCAAAAACCCCCCATGGAACCCTCAAAAACCCCCATGGAACCCCCCAAAAACCCTCCAAAAACCCTCCATGGAACCCCCCAAAAACCCCCCAAAACCTCCCAAACCCCCTCCAAAAAACCCCCATGGAACCCCCTAAAACCCCCCCCAAACCCCCCCTATGGAACCCCCCAAAAACCCCCCCTGGAACCCCCTAAAACCCCCCCTACGGAACCCCCCAAAACCCCCCCCATGGAACCCTCAAAAACCCCCCATGGAACCCCCCAAAAACCCCCCATGGAACCCCCCAAAAACCCCCCAAAACCTCCCAAACCCCCTCCAAAAAACCCCCATGGAACCCCCTAAAACCCCCCATGGAACCCCCTAAAAACCCCCCCAAACCCCCCCTACGGAACCCCCCAAAAACCCTCCATGGAACCCCCTAAACCCCCCCCCAAAAAACCCCCCATGGAACCCCCCAAAAACCCCCCAAAACCTCCCAAACCCCCTCCAAAAAACCCCCATGGAATTCCCCGAAACCCCCCCCCATGGAACCCCCCAAAAACCCCCCAAATCCCCCCAAAAACCCCCCATGGAACCCCCCAAAAACCCCCCAAACCCCCCCCAAAAACCCTCCAAAAACCCCCCATGGAACCCCCCAAAAACCCCCCCAAACCCCCCCTATGGAACCCCCCAAAAACCCCCCAAACCCCCCCCAAAAACCCCCCATGGAACCCCCTAAAAACCCCCCCAAACCCCCCCTACGGAACCCCCCAAAAACCCTCCATGGAACCCCCTAAAACCCCCCCCCAAAAACCCCCCATGGAACCCCCCAAAAACCCCCCAAAACCTCCCAAACCCCCTCCAAAAAACCCCCATGGAATCCCCCAAACCCCCCCCCATGGAACCCCCCAAAAACCCCCCAAACCCCCCCCAAAAACCTCCCATGGAACCCCCCAAAAACCCCCCAAACCCCCCCCAAAAACCCTCCAAAAACCCCCCATGGAACCCCCCAAAAACCCCCCAAAACCTCCCAAACCCCCTCCAAAAAAACCCCATGGAACTCCCCAAAACCCCCCCCCATGGAACCCCCCAAAAACCCCCCAAAACCTCCCAAACCCCCCCCCCAAAGTCCCCCCCAAAAACCCTCCAAAAGACCCCCATGAAACCCCCCCAAACCCCCCCCCATGGAGCCCCCCGAGCCCTCCCAGGGCTCCCCCAGGACCTTCCCCAAAGGAACCCCAAACCCTCCTGAGCCCCCTGGAACTTTGATCCCCCCCCCCCCAGAGCTGCCCCCCCACCCCCCTGGGTTCACCCCGAGCCCACCCCCAGCCCCCCAAGCGCCCCCTGAGCCCCCCAACCCCACCTGGGCCCCCCTGGGATGTCGGGGTGTCCCCAGTGATGTTTTCTGGGTCCCTCTTGGCACCTTCAGCAGCTCCCCCAGTCCCTCCCCAGGGCACCCCAGACCCCTCTGGGTGCCCCCGGAGCCCCCCAGACCCTTTGGGTGCCCCCAGAGCCGCGGTGTCCCCCCAGGGCACCCCCAGCCCCCTTTGGGTGCCCCCAGAGCCGCGGTGTCCCCCCAGGGCACCCCCAGACCCCTTTGGGTGCCCCCGGAGCTCCCCAGAGTCACGGTGTCCCCCCAGGCCAGCCCAGACCCCTTTGGGTGGCCCCAGAGCCCCCCAGACCCGCGGTGTCCCCCCAGGGCACCCCTGAGCCCTTTGGGTGCCTCTGCAGCCCCCCAGAGCCCCCCAGACCCACGGTGTTCCCCAGGGCACCCCCAGACCCCTTTGGGTGCCCTCAGCCCCCTTTGGGTGCCCCCAGAGCCGCGGTGTCCCCCCAGGGCACCCCCAGCCCCCTTTGGGTGCCCCCAGCCCCCTTTGGGTGCCCCCAGACCCCTTTGGGTGCCCCCAGAGCCGCGGTGTCCCCCCAGGGCACCCCTGAGCCCTTTGGGTGCCCCCAGACCCCTTTGGGTGCCCCCAGACCCCTTTGGGTGCCCCCAGAGCTGCGGTGTCCCCCCAGGGCACCCCCAGACCCCTTTGGGTGCCCCCAGAGCCGCGGTGTCCCCCCAGGGCACCCCCAGCCCCCTTTGGGTGCCCCCAGCCCCCTTTGGGTGCCCCCAGAGCCGCGGTGTCCCCCCAGGGCACCCCCAGACCCCTTTGGGTGCCTCTGCAGCCCCCCAGAGCCCCCCAGACCCACGGTGTCCCCCCAGGGCACCCCCAGACCCCTTTGGGTGCCCCCAGCCCCCTTTGGGTGCCCCCAGAGCCGCGGTGTCCCCCCAGGTTCAAGGAGGTGTCGGCGCGGAGCAAGGAGGAGCTGGTGGCTCAGGGCTTCACCGAGTTCACCATCGAGGACTTCCACAACACGGTGGGCACGGGGAGGGGGCTGGGGGGGTCGAGGGGGTCTGGGGGACACAGAGGGGGCACAGAGGGGACACGGAGGGGGCACAGAGGGGACACGGAGGGGGCACAGAGGGGGCACAGAGGGGACATGGAGGGGGCACAGAACGGGCACAGAGGGGGCACAGAGGGGGCACGGGGCTGCAGTGAGTCCAGCAGCCGGGGCTGGCACGGAGGGGGGGGTCCCTGCGTGTGGCTGTGACACGGGGGGTGTGACAGGGGTGACACAGGGGTGTGTGTGACACAGGGGTGTGTGTGTGTGACACAGGTGTGTGTGACACAGGGGTGGGTGTGTGTGACACAGGTGTGTGTGTGTGACACAGGTGTGTGTGACACGGGTGTGTGTGACACAAGGTGTGTATGACAGGTGTGTGTGACACAGGTGTGTATGTGTGTGACACGGGTGTGTGACACAGGTGTGTGTGTGTGACACAAGGTGTGTGTGTGACATAGGTGTGTGTGACACGGGTGTGTGTGTGTGACACAGGTGTGTGTGACAGGGTGTGTGTGTGACAGGTGTGCGTGACACAGGTGTGTGTGTGTGACACAGGTGTGTGTGACACAGGGGTGTGTGACAGGGTGTGTGTGTGTGACACAGGTGTGTGTGTGTGTGACACAAGGTGTGTATGACAGGTGTGTGTTACACAGGGGTGTGTGACACAGGTGTGTGTGTGTGTGACACAGGTGTGTGTGACACGGGTGTGTGTGACACAAGGTGGGTGTGTGACACAGGTGGGTGTGACAGGTGTGTGTGTGACACAGGTGTGTGTGTGTGACACAGGGGTGTGTGTGTGACACAGGTGTGTGTGTGACACAGGTGTGTGTGTGTGACACAGGGGTGTGTGTGTGACACAGGGGGTGGGTGTGACACAGGGGTGTGTGACACAGGTGCGTGTGTGTGTGACACAGGTGTGTGTGTGTGTGTGTGACACGGGTGTGTGTGTGTGACACAGGTGTGTGTGTGTGACACAGGTGTGTGTGTGTGTGTGTGACACGGGTGTGTGTGTGTGACACAGGTGTGTGTGTGTGACACAGGTGTGTGTGTGTGTGTGTGACACAGGTGCGTGTGTGTGTGACACAGGTGTGTGTGTGTGTGTGTGACACAGGTGTGTGTGTGTGACACAGGTGTGTGTGTGTGTGACACAGGTGGGTGTGACACAGGTGGGTGTGACACGGGTGTGTGTGTGACAGGTGTGTGTGTGTGACACAAGGTGTGTGTGTGACACAGGGGTGTGTGTGTGACACAGGTGTGTGTGTGACACAGGTGCGTGTGTGTGACACAGGTGTGTGTGTGACACAAGGTGTGTGTGACACAGGTGGGTGTGACACAGGTGGGTGTGTGTGACACAGGTGTGTGTGTGACAGGTGTGTGTGTGTGTGTGACACGGGTGTGTGTGTGACACAGGGGTGTGTGTGTGTGTGACACGGGTGTGTGTGTGTGACACAGGTGTGTGTGTGTGTGTGTGTGACACAGGTGTGTGTGTGTGACAGGTGTGTGTGTGTGTGACACAGGTGTGTGTGTGTGTGTGTGTGTGTGACACAGGTGTGTGTGTGTGTGTGACACGGTGTGTGTGTGTGTGTGTGTGACACAGGTGTGTGTGTGTGTGTCACAGGTGTGTGTGTGTGACACAGGTGTGTGTGTGACAGGTGTGTGTGTGTGTGTGACACCGCTGTCCCCGTCCCTGTCCCCGCAGCTGATGGAGCTGATCGAGCGCGTGGAGCGCCGGGTGCCGCTGCCCGAGCTGCTGGCGGCCTTTAACGAGCCGGCCACCTCGGACTACCTGGTGGTTTACCTGCGGCTGCTCACCTCGGGCTGCCTCCAGCGCCACCGGCGCTTCTTCGAGCAGTTCCTCGAGGGCGGCCGCAGCATCAAGGAGTTCTGCCAGCAGGTACGGCCACCTGCGCTGCCACCCGGGGCTCGTGGCACCCTCTGAGGGGCACCTGGGCCACCTGCGCCGGCACCCGGGGCTCGTGGCACCCTCTGAGGGGCACCTGGGCCACCTGCGCTGGCACCTGGCGCTCGTGGCACCCTCTGAGGGGCACCTGGGCCACCTGTGCTGCCACCCGGGGCTCGTGGCACCCTCTGAGGGGCACCTGGGCCACCTGCGCCGGCACCCGGGGCTCGTGGCACCCTCTGAGGGGCACCTGGGCCACCTGCGCTGGCACCTGGCGCTCGTGGCACCCTCTGAGGGGCACCTGGGCCACCTGTGCTGCCACCCGGGGCTCGTGGCACCCTCTGAGGGGCACCTGGGCCACCTGCGCCGGCACCCGGCGCTCGTGGCACCCTCTGAGGGGCACCTGGGCCACCTGCGCTGGCACCCGGGGCTCGTGGCACCCTCTGAGGGGCACCTGGGCCACCACCTGCGCTGGCACCCGGCGCTCGTGGCACCCTCTGAGGGGCACCTGGGCCACCTGTGCCAGCACCCGGGGCTCGTGGCACCCTCTGAGGGGCACCTGGGCCACCTGCGCTGCCACCCAGGGCTCGTGGCACCCTCTGAGGGGCACCTGGGCCACCTGCGCCGCCACCCGGGGCTCGTGGCACCCTCTGAGGGGCACCTGGGCCACCTGCGCTGGCACCTGGCGCTCGTGGCACCCTCTGAGGGGCACCTGGGCCACCTGCGCCGGCACCCGGGGCTCGTGGCACCCTCTGAGGGGCACCTGGGCCACCTGCGCTGGCACCTGGCGCTCGTGGCACCCTCTGAGGGGCACCTGGGCCACCTGCGCTGGCACCCGGGGCTCGTGGCACCCTCTGAGGGGCACCTGGGCCACCTGCGCTGCCACCCGGCGCTCGTGGCACCCTCTGAGGGGCACCTGGGCCACCTGCGCCGGCACCCGGGGCTCGTGGCACCCTCTGAGGGGCACCTGGGCCACCTCTGTGGCACCCGGGGCTCGTGGCACCCTCTGAGGGGCACCTGGGCCACCTGCGCCGGCACCTGGCGCTCGTGGCACCCTCTGAGGGGCACCTGGGCCACCTGCGCTGCCACCCAGGGCTCGTGGCACCCTCTGAGGGGCACCTGGGCCACCTGTGCTGCCACCCGGGGCTCGTGGCACCCTCTGAGGGGCACCTGGGCCACCTCTGTGGCACCCGTGGCCCTGGTGTCACCTCCTGAGGGGTACACGGGGCACCTGAGGGCTGTGCCACCAGGAGCAGGGCACCTGTGGCACTTCTGTCACCATGTGGGGCACGGTGGGGCTGGCACGGTGCCCTGTGGGACCCTGGTGCCCCCCAGCCCCTCAATCAGCTCCAAGGGCATCGGGGGGGCTCGTGCTGCCCCACAGCCGCCCTCAGCCCCTCGGGCAGCTCCCCACGGGCCCTGGAAGGGGTCACAGAGCCTCGCACGCCCCTGGCACAGCCCAGTGACCCCTCACAGCCCTGTGCCCCTCACACCACACTGACCCCTCACACCCTGCTGACCCCTCACAGCCCTGTGCCCCTCACACCCTGCTGACCCCTCACACCGCACTGACCCCTCACAGCCCTGTGCCCCTCACACCACACTGACCCCTCACACCCCGCTGACCCCTCACACCGCACTGACCCCTCACAGCCCTGTGCCCCTCACACCGCACTGACCCCTCACACCCCGCTGACCCCTCACAGCCCAGTGACCCCTCACCCTGCTGACCCCTCACACCCTGCTGACCCCTCACAGCCCTGTGCCCCTCTGACCCCTCACACCCCACTGACCCCTCACCCTGCTGACCCCTCACCCTGCTGACCCCTCACACTGCACTGACCCCTCACACCCCACTGACCCCTCACACCCCGCTGACCCCTCACATCCCACTGACCCCTCACAGCCCTGTGCCCCTCTGACCCCTCACACCCCGCTGACCCCTCACACCCCGCTGACCCCTCACACCCTGCTGACCCCTCACACCCCACTGACCCCTCACACCCCTCACAACCCTGTGCCCCTCTGACCCCTCACACGGCACTGACCCCTCACACCCTGCTGACCCCTCACAGCCCTGTGCCCCTCTGACCCCTCACACCCTGCTGACCCCTCACACCCTGCTGACCCCTCACAGCCCTGTGCCCCTCTGACCCCTCACACCCTGCTGACCCCTCACACCCTGCTGACCCCTCACACCCCACTGACCCCTCACACCCTGCTGACCCCTCACACCCCACTGACCCCTCACACCCCTCACAGCCCTGTGCCCCTCACACCCTGCTGACCCCTCACACCGCACTGACCCCTCACAGCCCTGTGCCACTCACACCCCTCTGACCCTTCCCACCCCGCTGACCCCTCACACCCCAGTGGCACATGGCTGACCCCTCACACCCTGCTGACCCCTCACACCCCACACACCCTTGTGCCCCTCTGACCCCTCACACCCTTGTGCCCCTGTGACCCCCTCACCCCCCTCTGACCCCCGTGTCCCCTCGGCGTGCCCGCAGGAGGTGGAGCCCATGTGCAAGGAGAGCGACCACATCCACATCATCGCGCTGGCGCGGGCGCTGCACGTCTCCATCCTGGTGGAGTACATGGACCGGGGCGAGGGCGGTGCCACCAACCCGCACGTCTTCCCCGAGGGCTCCCAGCCCCGCGTCTGCCTCCTCTACCGCCCCGGCCACTACGACATCCTCTACAAGTGACCCCCCCACACCAAACCCCCGGCGCCCAGGGGCCCTCCCCGAACCCCCCCCCCCGGCCCGGCTGCGGCATCGCTTCCCCTCCCCCCGTTCTCCCCCAGCCCACCCCCCCCTCCCCACCCCCCAATAAAGACGTGGCCCCGAAAGCTGAGCGTGTTTATTTGGGGAGGGGGTTGGGACCCCCTTGGGGGGCTGGGGAGGGGATTGGGAACCTCCTTTAAGGGGGAGGGGGTTGAGGTTGGGGACCCTTTTGGGCAGCACGTGGGGGTCTCGGGGGTTTGGGGGGCGCTTAGGGTGCCCTCCCCTGCTTTGCGGGGTGCTGGAGGGGTAAATGGGGCTGGGGGAGGGAGTTTGGGGTCGGGTGGGACCCACTGAAGGGTCCGGGGGGGGGCAGTTTTGGGGAGGGGGCGTCCCAGCCCTCATGCGGCCCCGGGGCACGACCCTCCCTCTCCCTCCCCCACTGTGAGGGGACACAGGACCCCCCCCTCCCCCCGCGCCCCCCGGGACCCCCAAATTCTCCCCTCTCCGCACCAGCGGGGAGTGGAGACCCCTCGTGTGAGCGCTGGGGGGGGGGGGGGGTCCCTTTGCGATTCCCACCCCCCCCTTCCCAAAATCCGAGGCAGGGAAGCGCCACCGCCCCCTCCCCAAATTCCACATTCACACCCACCCCCCTCCTTCCCCCGACCCCGAATCCCCCCGACCCCGAATCCCCCCGCACCGGGGGCGGTCCCGGCCCGGTCCTTCCCACGCCCCCCCCCCCCCGCCCCCCCAGATCCCCCCGCACCGGGGGCGGTCCCGGCCCGGCCCCCCCTCCCCAGGCCCCCCCTCTGCCGCCGCCTTCCCACGCCCGCAGCCGCCGCCGCCGCCGCCGGGCCCGCACGCGCCGCCCGGTAGCCACCCGGTAAGGACCCCCCGACACCCCCCCGACCCCCCCGGGACCCCCCAAACCCAACCCCTTCGCCATCCCCCCCCCCTGCCCCCCCCCCCTCCCGCTCCGGTACCCGCGGATGCTCCGGCGCGGGGGAGGGTCCACTCGGCCGGAGCGGGGCCCGTTCCCGCCCGTGGCCCCTCGGAGTGACCCCCCCCCCACCCAGCGACCTCCCCCCAAACCCTTCCGACCCCCTCCAGCCCCCAAATCCGCGGTGTCCCCACCCCCCCTTCCCAGGGATGCTCCAGCCGGGGGGAGGGGCCCTGGCGTCCGGGAGAGGAGGGGGACACCCAGGCGCAGCCCCCCCCCCCACCCTGAGCGCCCCCCCCCCGATCTCCCCAAGCCCCCGTGACCCCCCCGGGGCCCCCCCGAACCCTCCCGGTACCCGGGGATGCTCCAGCCGGGGGGGGGGAGGGAGGGACCGTCCGGGCTGGGTGCGGGGGGAGGGGAGAGGAGAGGGGCCCGGGCGTGCGGGGGCCTGACCCCCCCCATAAACACCCCCCGCCCCCCACCCGCACCCCCGGACCCCCCAAACCCCCCCGCGCCCCCCGGTACCCAGGGATGCTCCAGGCAGGGGGGGAGGGGGGCGGCAGGCCCAGGGTTCACGGCAGCGACCCCCCCCCCCCCCATCTCCACGGGACCCCCGTGGGCTCCCCCAAAACCCCCCCCGAGCCCCCCCCGGGGGTACCCAGGGGTCGCGGGGGGGTCGTGGTGGGGGGGGGGGTGTCACCGGTGTCCCCTCCTGGGGGGTGTCACGTGACCACCCCCCCCGCGAGGCCGGGGCTGATGCAAGGGGGTCCCAGGGGCACGAAGGTCCCGGGGGGAAGGGGGGTCCCTAATGAGGTGCTGCTAATGAGGGGGGGGTTCATTAGTGACGCTGCTAATTGGCCCCCGAGCGGGTGGGGGGAGGGCCCGGACACCTGGGTGCTGGCGGGTGTCACGGGGGGGCGGGGGAGAGGGGGGAGCTGTCGCATGAGGACCCCCCCCCCCCCCCCGTGGATGACGCCCCCTCCCCACCCACAGCGGCCCCCCCGGCGGGGCGGGGGGGCCATGGAGCACCGGCTCCGGTAGCCACGGGCTCGCACGAGGACCCCGGCAGGCGAGGACCGAGGAGAGGAGCCAGGTAGGGCCCCACCCCCAGCACACCTGGATGGCGGGGGGGGGGGTCTGGGGGGTCCCTGCCCTGGGTATGGGGTCGGGGGTGTCCCCTACAAGGGGGGACACCTTAGAAAGTGTTGGGGGGGGGGGTGCCCCGTAACGGGGGGAGGGGGGGTCCCTGCCCTTTCTGTGGGGTCAGGCTGGCGGTCCTGCCCCCTCCCCTTTGATGGGGGGGGTGGTTCTGAGGGGGGGTCCTGCCTTCTACAGAGGTCAGGCTGGGCAGGGGGTGGTGCAGCCCCCCCCCCCACTACCCTGACACCTCCCCATCCCCCCCCCCCCCCTCCACAGGACACCCGTCCACCCATGGCCCCCCCTCCCCCTTCCCTGCCCCTCCCTCCCCTACCCCGGGCACCGCGGGGGGGGCCGCCGCCGCTGCTGACCGCCGTGGCCACCATCACGCTGGTCACCGCCGCCACCGTCGGGGCCTGCCCGGCCGTGTGCCGCTGCGCCGGCGGCCGCGTCTACTGCAACGACCGCGGGCTCACGGCCGTGCCCGAGGGGCTCCCGCCCGGCGCCACCACGCTGTTCCTGCAGAACAACCGCATCGGCGACGCGGGGATCCCGGCTCGCCTGGGCCGGCTGCCGGCGCTGCGGGTGCTGTACCTGTACGCCAACGCGCTGGAGCAGCTGCCGGCTCACCTGCCCCCGGCGCTGCGGGAGCTGCACCTGCAGGAGAACAACGTGCGCGGGCTGTGCCGCCGGGCGCTGGCGCGGGCGCCGCTGCTCGAGCGCCTGCACCTCGACGACAACTCGGTGTCGGCGGCCGGCATCGAGGAGGACGCGTTCGCCGAGAACCGCCGGCTGCGCCTCCTCTTCCTCTCGCGCAACCACCTGAGCAGCGTCCCCGCGGGGCTGCCGCCGGCGCTGGAGGAGCTGCGGCTGGACGACAACCGCATCCACACCATCCCTCTGCGCGCCTTCGAGGGGCTGCCGGCGCTGCGGCGCCTGGTGCTGGACGGGAACCTGCTGGCCAACCAGCGCATGGCCGACGACACCTTCAGCCGCCTGGGCAACCTCAGCGAGCTCTCGCTGGGCCGCAACGCGCTGGCGGCCCCGCCGGCCAACCTGCCCCGGGCGCGGCTTCGTCGCCTGTCGCTGGCCGCCAACGCCATCAGCCACGTGCCGGCCGGAGCCCTGGCGCGGATGCGGGCGCTGGAGCGGCTGGACCTGTCGGACAACAACCTGACCACGCTGCCGCGGGGGCTCTTCGACGACCTGGGCAGCCTGAGCCACCTGGGGCTGCGCAACAACCCCTGGTTCTGCGGCTGCAACCTGGCCTGGCTGCGGGACTGGCTGCGCCGCCGCGCCCCGCCGCGCCTCGAGGTGCGGGGGCTGCTGTGCCAGGCGCCGGCGCGGCTGCGGGGGCTGCCGGTGGGCGAGCTGCGCGGCGAGATGGACGCCTGCGAGACCCCCGCCGCGGGGGGCGGCGGCGGCGCTGCGGGCGGGGGGACGTCCCCCGGTGTGGCCGCCGTGTCCCCCCCCGCGGGCTCGAACGGCGCCGCGGCCGCTTCGCCGGGAGCCGCCGCGGCCGCGCCGGGGCTGTGGGTGCAGGCGGCGCCGGGGGGGGGCCCTGCGGGTGCGGTGGCCACCGGCCCCCCCCGGGGCGTCGCTGAGGCTGAGCTGGCTACGGCCGGGCGGGGGGGCCGTGACCGAGACGCTGGTGCGGGGGGAGCGCGGCGAGTACGTGGTGCGGGCGCTGCAGCCCCGCGCCCCGTACCGCGTCTGCCTCGCCGCCCTGGAGCCCCCCGCCGCCCCCCCGCTCTGCGCCCAGGCCCGTGCGGGGGCCGGGGACCCCCCCCAGCCCGGCTCTCCCGCAGCCCCGGCCGGTGGCGATGCCCCCCCCGCGCTGCCCCCGGCCGCGGCTCTGGGGGCGGCGGCGGCGGCGGCGGCGGCCGGGGTGATGCTGGGGGTGCTGGGGGGGTGCTGGAGGCGGAGGAGGAGGAGGAGGATGGGGCTGGGGGGGCCGCCGCCGCCCCCCAAAGTCGGCGGGGGGGGGGCGCGGCTGCCGCTGCGGCCCCTGCGGCCCCCCGAGGAGGGCGGGATCCGCACCGTGTACCCCCCCCCGCCGCCGCCGCCGCCGCCGCCGCCGCCCCCCCCCGGCGTGCGGGGGTACCGGGGGGGGCAGGTGCCCCGTGGGGGGGGAGGGGGGTCCTGATGGAGGGGGGGGGGGAAGCGGGCGGCCTCTTCCTGGGAGACCCCCTCCCCGTGTTGGGGACCCCTCCCGGGCTGTGGCTCTGAGGACATTTCGGGGGACCCTTTTAGGGGCATTTTGGCTTTTTTAAGGTGTTTTTTCGGCACCGCGGCTTTTTGGGGGGGGGGAAAAACGGCAGATTTGGTGCAGGAATGGGATTGGAGGGGGAGGGGGTGGACGGACCCCCGCAGCCACGACCCCCTTGGGACCTCCGGGAGGACCCCAGGCCCCGACAGAGCCTGTGGGGAGTGGGGGTGGGGAGGACCCAGGGGTCGGGGTGGTTCCCCCCTCCCCCCGCGCGCCTTCGGGCCGGGTCTGTGCCCCCCTCCCCTTCCCCTCCCCCCCCCCCCCCGCGAGGTGCCTTCACCCCTCCCCCCGCCCCTGCCGTTGGATTTGGGGAAAAAGGACCAAAATCAGGAAAAACCGACCCAAGAGGGCCGAGGGGGACCCGAAACTCCCCCTCTCCCCACCCCCCCAATAAACCCAGCGGCTCCTTTTCCTGCCGGCGCCTCTTTCCCGTGGGACGAGGGGGTGGGGAGGGGTCCGGGGGGGAAAACTGAGGGGGGGGGAGGGAGGGAGGGGGTCACATAGGGGAGTCGCAGGGGAAGGGGTGGGGGTGTCACTGGGGGGGGGGTGGTGACACGGGGACCCCTCGGAGGAGGACGAGCCGTGGGAGGGGGCTGGGGGCGGGGGGGTCACACCAGGGCCCTGTCAAGGTCACACGTGTGTCACTCAACACCCGCCCCCTCCCCAAGGGACCCCCCCCATGACTCCCCTCGGGCGAGGGTCCCCCGTGCAAGCCCCGCCCCTCGGTCCAAGCCCCGCCCCCTCCCCGCGCCAGCCCCGCCCCTCGCCCCCTTCCCGGGAGACCTCCGCGCCGCCAGGGGGCGCTCTCCCACCCCGCCTCGCCCTCCTTCCACCCCGTCCTCTGTGATTGGCGCCGCCCGCAGCCAATGGGAGAAGCGGAAAATTCCAGAAGTCCCAGCGGAGCCCGACCAATGGGCGCCCAGCGCCGGGAGACGCGGCCAATGGGAGCGCGCGGGGGCGGGCCCCGCCGCCGGCTTCCGCTGGAAGCGCGTCTGGAAGGGGGCGGGCCCCGCTTCCCGCGGCAGCCAATGGAGAGGCGGGAGCGCGGGCGGCAGCCAATGGGAGCGCGCGCGGGGGCGGGCGGGCGGGGCGCGCGGCCAATGGGGCGCGGGGGGCGTGGCCGCGGGGTTCTAGCAGCTTCCAGAGGGCGGCGCGGGAGCGGCGCGAGCGGAGCCGCGGCCATGGAGGAGGTGGCGGGGGGGGGGGGGGGGGCGGCTGAGGGGTCCCGCGGGGGACGCGGAGGGGCCTGAGGGGTCCCGGGGACGGGCGGAGGGGCTGGGGCGGCCCGGGGGGCGGGTCTCGGGTTTGGGGCTGGATCCAAAGGGGCCCCAGGGCGTTAGAGGCGTTCCGAAGCGGATCGGGTGTCCCTGCCGGGGTCGTGGGGCTCTGAGGGGATCGCGGGCCCCTGAGGGGGCTCAGGGCGGTTTCGCGTTGTCTGGGGGTTCCTGAGGGGTGCTGGGGAGGGGGGGAGCGTGGCTGGGAAAAGCGAGGGGTCCCCGGAGGGGTTCAGGGTCCTTGAGGACGCGGGGAGGGGCTGGGGGAGGGCCTGGAGGTGTTTGGGGTCTGCAGGAGCCCGTTCCTCCCTCACGTTCCTGATGTTCTTTCTCTTTCCTCTCTCCTTTTTTTTTTCCCCGGCTCTCTTTCACGTTCTTCATCTTCATCTTTCCGGCCTTGCTCACGCCTCTCTTCTCCCTCGCCCCCCTCTCGTTGCTTTCGCCCTTCTCTCTCCTCCTGCCCCTCGCCCTCCGTTTAATTTTCGTTCTTCTCCCGTTCCTCGTATTTTCCTGCTTTCCACCTTCCTCGCACCTCCATCCTCTTCATCATCCTCGCACCTCCATCCTCCTCGTTTTACTCGCACCTTCATCCTCCTCATCGTCCTCGCACCTTCATCCTCCTCATCGTCCTCGCACCTTCATCCTCCTCATCGTCCTCGCACCTTCATCCTCCTCATCGTCCTCGCACCTTCATCCTCTTCATCGTCCTCGCACCTTCATCCTCTTCATCGTCCTCGCACCTTCATCCTCCTCATCATCCTCGCACCTCCATCCTCCTCATCATCCTCGCACCTTCATCCTCCTCGTCTCCCTCGCCCCTTCGCTGTCCCCCCTCCTTTTTTCCTTCATCCCCTTCCCATCTCCCCCCATTCAACCCCCCCTCTCCCTCCTCCTTCTCCTCCTCTTCCTCACGCCCTTCCCTTCCCGTTCCTGTCCCTCCTCTCCCCGTGCCCGTCCCGCAGGCGCAGGAGCTGAAGGAGCGGGGGAACCGGGCGCTGGCGGCGGGGGACGTGGGGGCGGCCGTGGGGCACTACTCGGCCGCCATCGCCCGGGACCCCAACAACCACGTCCTGTTCAGCAACCGCTCGGCCGCCTACGCGCGCCTCGGGGACTACAGCCGGGCCCTGGCCGACGCCTGCCGCACGCTGGAGCTGCGCCCCGACTGGGCCAAGGTGGGGGGCTCGGCGTGGGGGGGACGCGCGGCTCCCCGTGGGGGTGTGAAGGGGACAGGGAGGGGGCTGATTTGGGGGGGGGGGCTGCGTGGTCCCCGTCGGGGTGAGGAGGGGGGGTTCCATGGGGTGCGGGTGTGTGGAGGGGTCTGGGTGGCCCCAGCTGGGTTAGGGAGGGGCGGGACGGGGGTTTGGTCTTGAGGGGGCTGCGTGGGTGTCATAGGGATAGGGAGGGACGGGATTGGGGGGGGCTCAAGGTGTCTGAGCATGGGGGATCCCCTGAGTGGGGGTCCCAGGGGGGCTGAGCATGGGGGATCCCCTGGGTGGGGGTGCTAGGGGGGCTGAGCATGGGGATTGATCCTGTGGGTGGGGGTCCTAGGGGGGCTGAGCATGGGGGATCCCATGGGTGGGGGTCCCAGGGGGGCTGAGCATGGAGATTGATCCCATGGGTGGGGGTCCTAGGGGGGCTGAGCATGAGGATTGATCCCCTGGGTGGGGGTCCTAGGGGGGCTGAGCATGGGGATTGATCCCCTGGGTGTGGGTCCCAGGGGGGCTGAGCATTGGGGATCCCCTGGGTGGGGGTCCCGGGGGGGCTGAGCATGGAGATTGATCCCATGGGTGGGGGTCCTAGGGGGGCTGAGCATGGAGATTGATCCCCTGGGTGGGGGTCCCAGGGGGGCTGAGCATGGAGATTGATCCCCTGGGTGGGGGTCCCAGGGGGGCTGAGCATGGGGATTGATCCCCTGGGTGGGGGTCTCATCCCATGGAGGGTCAGGGTGCGGGGTCCCAAGGTCCACACCGCCCCCCCAGCCCCTGAAAGGACAGGTCGGGGGTCTGAGCAGGGGTCCCCCCCTCCTGTCCCCCAGGGGTACTCGCGGAAGGCGGCGGCTCTGGAGTTCCTGCAGCGCCTGGAGGAGGCCAAGGCCACCTACGAGGAGGGGCTGGCGCGGGACCCCGGCAATGAGCAGCTGCTGCAGGGCCTGCGTGGGGTGGAGACGAGGCTGGCGGGTATGGGGGGGGTGGAGGGGGCTCTGAGGAGGTTTTGGGGGGGCTGGAGGGGCTCGGGGAGTAGAGGAATGGCTGGGGGGAGGTCCCTGAGAGAGCTTGGAGCGGCTCTGAAAGGTTTGGGGTTCCGGGGAGGGGGAGAGGGGCGGGTTTGGGGTGTTCAAAACAGGACTGGGGAGTCCCTGTGAGGGATTTTTGGGGTCCCTGACCCTTTCTTGACCCCGTTTCAGAGCGGAAGCTGCTGAACCCCTTCAGTGCCCCCGACCTGCTGGCGCGGCTCGAGGCCGACCCCCGGACACGGGGGCTGCTGGGGGACCCCGAGTACCGGCGGCTGCTGGAGACGCTGCGCAGTGACCCCGGGCAGCTCGGGGCGTCAGTGCGGGGCTCTGGGGGGCTGGGAGGGCGTTTTGGGGAGGGCTGGGAGCAGTTTTTGGGGGCCTGGGAGGGGCTGGGAAAGGGTTTGAGAGTTTACAGGGTTTTGGGGGAGGTTTGGAGGGGTTTTGGAGGATGGGGGGGGGTCTGTGGTTGATTGAGGGGGGTTAGGGAAGCAGCAGGACCCTCAGGGTGGGGCCACAGTGCAGATTTTGAGGTGCAGGCACCCCCGGGGGAGGTTGGGATGGGGAATTTGGGGTGCAGCCCCCTCCCAGGGATGTCGGGATGGGGAATTTGGGGTGCAGCTCCCCCCCCCCCCAACGCCCTCCTGCCCCCCTCCCCAGGAAGCTGCAGGACCCGCGGGTGATGACGACGCTGAGCGTGCTGCTGGGGGTGGAGCTGAGCGGGGCTGAGGAGGAGGAGGAGGCCCCCTCCCCGCCCCCCCCGCCCCCACCACCCCCCTCTCAGCCCCCCCCAACCGAGGAGCTCCCCCAGAACAAGCAGGAGGTGAGGGGGGGGGGTCCCCAAAACCTGGCAGGGAGGGGTTGGGGACAGCCCTGCACAGCTGAGGAGCAGCAGGAGGAGAGGCTGGGCTGGAGGGGAGGGGTTGAGGGGAATTTGGCGGGGCTGTAGGGCCGATTTTGGGGTGCTGGGAGAGGAGTTGGGATTTGGGGAGGGTCCCAGCCAGATTTTGGGGGTGAGGGGCTCCCTGCTGGTTTTAGGGTGATCCCCCCCTGTCAGGCACAGCAGGAGAAGGAGCTGGGTTATTGGCGGGGGGGGGGTTTAGGGAGCAGATGTGGGGGGGATCCCAGCCGGTTTTGGGGTCCCCCCCTCAGGCCCAGCGGGAGAAGGAGCCAAGTCGTGGTGGGAGGATCAGGGTGGGAAATTCGGGGGGGGGTCCCAGTCAGTTTTGGGGTACCCCCTCAGGCCCAGCAGGAGAAGGAGCTGGGTTATTGGCGGGGGGGGAGGTTTAGAGGGCAGATTTGGGGGGGTGGTCCCAGCCAGTTTTGGGGTCCCCCCTCTCAGGCCCAGCAGGAGAAGGAGCTGGGTTGTTGGGGGGGGGGAGGTTTAGAGGGCAGATTTGGGGGGGTGGTCCCAGCCAGTTTTGGGGTCCCCCTCTCAGGCCCAGCAGGAGAAGGAGCTGGGTTATTGGGGGGGGAGGGTTTAGGGAGCAGATTTGGGGGGTCCCAGCCAGTTTTGGGGTCCCCCCCTCAGGCCCAGCGGGAGAAGGAGCTGGGTTATTGGGGGGGGAGGGTTTAGGGAGCAGATTTGGGGGGGTCCCAGCCAGTTTTGGGGTCCCCCTCAGGCCCAGCAGGAGAAGGAACCACGTTGTGGTGGGAGGGTCCCAGTCAGTTTTGGGGCTCCTTTTCTCAGGCCCAGCAGGAGAAGGAGCTGGGTTATTGGGGGGGGGGGGGAGGGTTTAGGGAGCAGATTTGGGGGGGTCCCAGCCAGTTTTGGGGTCCCCCCCTCAGGCCCAGCGGGAGAAGGAGCCAAGTCGTGGTGGGAGGATCGGGGTGGGAGGGTCCCAGTCAGTTTTGGGGCTCCTTTTCTCAGGCCCAGCAGGAGAAGGAGCTGGGTTATTGGGGGTGGGGGGGAGGGTTTAGGGAGCAGATTTGGGGGGTCCCAGCCAGTTTTGGGGTCCCCCCCTCAGGCCCAGCGGGAGAAGGAGCTGGGCAACGCCGCCTACAAGCGCAAGGAGTTCCCGGCGGCGCTGGAGCACTACACCCGCGCCGAGCAGCTGGACCCCACCAACATGACCTACGTCACCAACCAAGCAGGTCCGTGACCCTAAACCCCACCCTTCCCCCCACCAAAAACACCCCCTCCCGAACCCCAAAACCCCCCTGAACGCCTCATCCCCACCCACCCGCAGCCGTGTACTTCGAGACGGGCGAGTACGAGCGGTGCCGGGCGCTGTGCGAGCGCGCCATCGAGGTGGGCCGGGAGAACCGCGAGGATTACCGGCAGATCGCCAAGTGAGTCTGGGGGGGGGGGGGGCTTTGTGGGAGGAGGGAGGGGGGTGTCAGTGCTGTGCCCCCCTCCCCTAAACCCTCCCCTCCCCTCCTCCTCCTCCTCCTCCTCCTCGTCCCCTCCAGGGCGTACGCCCGCATCGGGAACTCGTATTTCCGCGAGGAGCGCTACAAGGACGCCGTGCACTTCTACAACAAATCCCTGGCCGAGCACCGCACCCCCGACGTGCTCAAGAAGTGCCAGCAGGTGACGTGGCGGGGTGCAGGGGGGGGGCACACGATGGGCACGGGGACGCTGGGGGTGACCCCCCCCCCCCAGTCCGGCCTCCCCACGCCCAACCCCTCGGATCGCCGCTGCTGCCGCAGGCTGAGAAGATCCTGAAGGAGCAGGAGCGCTTGGCCTACATCGACCCCGACCTGGCGCTGGAGGAGAAGAACAAAGGCAACGAGTGCTTCCAGCGAGGTCTGGGGGCGGCTCTGAGGGGTTTGGGGTGGGTTCCTGTGGGGTTTGGACACCCCCTGAGAGTGAAGGGGGGGGTTGTTTTTTAGGGGATTACCCGCAGGCCATGAAGCACTACAGCGAGGCCATCCGGCGCAACCCGCACGAGGCGCGGCTCTACAGCAACCGCGCCGCCTGCTACACCAAACTGCTCGAGTTCCCCCTCGCCCTCAAGGTGTGGGGCTGCGCTGGGGGGGGGGCTGGGGGGTGGGCTTGGGGGTTTTGAGGCTCCCGGGGGTTGGTTTGAGGGGTGGGCGATCAGTTTGGGGAAGGGTTTAGGATTGGTTTGAGGCTCCTGAGGTGGTTTGGGGAGGACTGAGATGAGCTGGGGTGGTGGTTTTTGGGGACAAAGGGCACTTGGGGGGCTGGTTTGGGGGCATGGAGGAAGGGCTGGGGGTTGTTTTGAGGGTGCAGAGGCCAGTTTGGGGCTGCTGGGACGCTCCTGACCCCTCTCTTTTTTTTTTCCTCCAGGACTGTGAGGAGTGCATCCGGCTGGAGCCCACCTTCAGTGAGTGGGGGACACGGAGGGGACGGGGGGGACGAGCCCTGCCTCTGCTTTACGTTCCTCATCCTCATCCACCTCCTCTTTTGCCTGTACTTGTATCCCCCTCCCTTTTACTCTTCCGCCTGTCCCTGTGTCCCCCCGTGCCCCCCACTGTCCCCGTGTCCCCCCGTGCCCCCCACTGTCCCCGTGCCCCCCACTGTCCCCGTGTCCCCCCGTGTCCCCCACTGTCCCCGTGTCCCCCCGTGTCCCCGTGTCCCCCCCGTGTCCCCAGTCAAGGGCTACACGCGGAAGGCGGCGGCGCTCGAGGCCATGCGCGACTACACCAAGGCCATGGAGGTTTATCAGCGTGCCCTGGACCTTGACCCCTCCTGCAAGGTCAGCCCGGGACCCCCCCTGACCCCTGGGATCCCCCCCTGAGCCCTGGGATCCCCCCCCGAGCCCCTGCTGCCCCCTTGGACACCCCCTGCCCACTGGGACCCTCGCAGGGCGTGGCAGAGGGGCAGCAGTGCTGCCTTGGGGTGCTGCCCCCTGACCCCCCTGGGACCCTGCTGACCCCTGAGACCCCCCTGGGAACCCCCTGGGACCCCCCTGGGACCCTGCTGACCCCTGAGACCCCCCTGGGACCCCCCTGGGACCCTGCTGACCCCTGGGAAACCCCTGGGACCCCCCCTGACCCCTGTCCCACCCCCCCGTGCCCCCCAGGAGGCGGCGGAGGGGCAGCGGCGCTGCCTGCGGGCGCAGCACCCCCTGAGACCTCTTGGAACCCCCCTGACCCCCCTGGGATCCCCCTGGGACCCCCTGGGCCCCCCCTGAGCCCCCCCTGACCCCTGTCCCACCCCCCTGTGCCCCCCAGGAGGCGGCGGAGGGGCAGCGGCGCTGCCTGCGGGCGCAGCACCCCCTGGAACCCCCCTGAGACCCCTCTGGGATCCCCCTGGGAGCCCCTGGGACCCCCCTGGGACCCCCCTGACCCCTGTCCCACCCCCCGTGCCCCCCAGGAGGCGGCGGAGGGGCAGTGGCGCTGCCTGCGGGCCCAGCACCCCCTGGAACCCCCCTGAGACCCCTCTGGGACCCCCCTGACCCCTGTCCCACCCCCCCGTGCCCCCCAGGAGGCGGCGGAGGGGCAGCAGCGCTGCCTGCGGGTGCAGCACCCCCTAGGACCCCCCTGACACCCCCTGGGACCCCCTGACCCCCCTGGGACCCCCCTGACTCCCCTGTGCCCCCCAGGAGGCGGCAGAGGGGCAGCGGCGCTGCCTGCGGGCGCAGCACCCCCTGGAACCCCCCTGAGACCCCTGTGGGACCCCCCTGACCCCCCATGAGCCCCCCCTGACCCCTGTCCCACCCCCCCCTGCCCCTCAGGAGGCGGCGGAGGGGCAGCGGCGCTGCCTGCGGGCGCAGCACCCCCTGGAACCCCCCTGAGACCCCTGTGGGACCCCCCTGACCCCCCATGAGCCCCCCCTGACCCCTGTCCCACCCCCCCGTGCCCCCCAGGAGGCGGCGGAGGGGCAGCGGCGCTGCCTGCGGGCGCAGCAGCAGCGCTCGGAGCCCCCCGAGGAGCTGCGGCGCCGGGCGCTGGCCGACCCCGAGGTGCAGCAGATCATGGGGGACCCCGCCATGCGCCTCATCCTCGAGCAGATGCAGAAGGACCCCCAGGCCCTGAGCGAGTGAGTGCCCCAGGGGGAAGGGGGGGGGTCCCCGGGGGTCCCCGAGGTGCTGGGGGGTGGCACCGAGCGGTCCCCGAGTGTCGGGGAGGGTCCCCCCCAGTGTCCCTGGCACCGCCTCCGAGGGGGGACGGGGTGGCATTGCCCGGCTCTGGCAGCTCCGTGAGGCTCCGGGAGCCCCCCCAGAGCCCCCCCAGGGGTGTCCCCGGTTGCTGCTGAGGTGTCCTCGGGCGTCCCAGAGTGTCCCCAAAGGTGTGGCAGGGGGGCACCGAGTCCACCCAGAGCCATCAGTGGGGAAGGGGGGCTGTGCCCAGCGTGTCCCTGAGTTGTCCCTGGGTGTTGCTGGGGCGTCCCTGGATGTCCCCAGGCTGTCCCCAGTGTCCTCAGGGTGTCCCCTGGGTGTCCCCGAGGCATCCCAGGGTGTCCCTGGGTGTTCTCAGGCTGTCCCTGGGTGTCCCTGGCTGTCCCCAGGGTGTCAGTGCCTGTCTCCGAGGCTTCCCTGGGTGTCCCAGTGTGTCCCTGGGGGTCCCCAGGCTGTCACTGTGTGTCCCCAAGGTGCCCCTGGCTGTCCCTGGGGTGTCAGTGGCTGTCCCCGAGGCTTCCCTGGCTGTCCCTGGCTGTCCCCAGGCTGTCCCTGGGTGTCCCTGAGGTGCCAGTGGCTGTCCCCAGGCTGTCCCCGGGCTGTCCCTGGGTGTCCCTGGGTGTTCTCAGGCTGTCACTGGGCGTCCCCGAGGTGCCAGTGGCTGTCCCCAGGGTGTCTGTGGCTGTCCCAGGGTGTCCCCAGGCTGTCCCAGGCTGTCCCTGTGGTGTCCCCAGGCTGTCCCAGGGTGTCCCTGGGTGTCCCCAGGCTGTCCCAGGGTGTCCCTGGGTGTTCTCAGGGTGTCCCTGGGTGTCCCCGAGGTGCCAGTGGCTGTCCCCAGGCTGTCCCAGGGTGTCCCCAGGCTGTCCCAGGCTTCCCTGGGTGTCCCCAGGCTGTCCCAGGGTGTCCCCGGGTGTCCCCAGGGTGTCCCTGGGTGTCCCCGAGGTGCCAGTGGCTGTCCCCAGGCTGTCCCTGTGGTGTCCCCAGGCTGTCCCAGGCTGTCCCTGGCTGTCCCCATCCCGGGGTCCCCCTCTAACCCCCATTTCCCCCCCCACCCCCCCACCCAGGCACCTCAAGAACCCCCTGATTGCCCAGAAGATCCAGAAGCTGATGGACGTGGGGCTCATCGCCATCCGGTGACCCCCCCCAAACCCCGGGGACCCCCCCCCCATCCCCTGGGGCCCCCCCCGGGGACACCCTGACCCCTCGGGGGGGGTCTGGGGGCGCTGCCCCTCCCCCCCCCTCCATCTCCTGTCGGTTCTGGGGCGCTGCCACCCCCAATAAAGAGCGGAGCAGTGACCCCGGCCTGGGGGGGCACATGGGGGGTGGGCAGGAGGAGAATCTGGGGCATTTTGGGGGTCAGGGGGGGCATCGGGGTCCCTCCCACGGGGCTGGGCTGGGACCACCCCTCCCACAAGGATTTTGGGGGGGGGGGGGGGGAAGAGGGGGTCTTCTGAACCCTCACACGAAGATTTTGGGGGTGTCCCCCCCCCTCCCACGAGGCCCCCCCCAGACACCGAGGTCCCTTTGAGCACCACGAGCGTGTTGAGCCTTGCTGGGGGGGGGGGGGGGGGGGGGGACACAGGGACAGGAGGGGGGGAGGGGCGGCTCTGGCCCACCTGGGGAGGGGGCTCAGGGGTCGTACCCCCCCTCCATGAGGCGCCGCAGCTCGTGGGGGTCCCGGGGGTGCCCCCCCAGGGCCAGGTACCCCCCCAGGAACTGGTGCAGCACCCGGGGGGGGGCCGAGAGCACGCGGAGCCCCAGGGTGACGTCACCGCTCAGCCACAGCCGCACCTGGGGGGGGGGGAGAGGGGGGCACGGGGTGAGACCCCTCCCCAAAACCACGGGGGGGGGGGGCACAGGGCTGCTCCCAGTGCCTCCCAGTGCCTCCCAGTGCCTTCGGGTGTGCTCCCAGTGCATTTCCAGTGCCTCCCAGTGCATTTCCAGTCCATTTCCAGTGCCTCCCAGTGCATTTCCAGTGCCTTCAGGTGCGCTCCCAGTGCATTTCCAGTGCCTCCCAGTGCATTTCCAGTGCCTCCCAGTCCCTCCCAGTGCCTTCAGGTGCGCTCCCAGTGCATTTCCAGTGCCTCCCAGTGCATTTCCAGTGCCTTCAGGTGCACTCCCAGTGCCTCCCAGTGCCTTCGGGTGTGCTCCCAGTGCATTTCCAGTGCCTCCCAGTGCCTCCCAGTGCATTTCCAGTGCCTTCAGGTGTGCTCCCAGTGCATTTCCAGTGCCTCCCAGTCCCTCCCAGTGCATTTCCAGTGCATTTCCAGTGCCTCCCAGTGCATTTCCAGTGCCTCCCAGTGCCTTCAGGTGCGCTCCCAGTGCTTCGTGCTCACTCCCAGTGCATTCCTGGTGCTTTCCAGTCCCTCCCAGTGCATTCCAGTGCTTCCCAGTATGTTCAGGTGCGCTCCCAGTGCATTTCCGGTGCGCTCCCAGTGCATTTCCAGTGCCTCCCAGTGCCTTCGGGTGTGCTCCCAGTGCGTTTCCAGTGCATTTCCAGTGCCTCCCAGTGCCTTTGGGTGTGCTCCCAGTGCCTCCCAGTGCTTTCGGGTGCGCTCCCAGTGCCTCTCAGCTCACTCCCAGTGCATTCCAGTGCCACCCAGTGCCTCCCAGTGCTCCGCATTAATTCCCAGACCATTCCTGGTGCTTTTCCAGCGCCTCCCAGTCACTCCCAGTTCTTTCCAGCTCACTCCCAGCGCCTCCCAGCCACTCCCAGTTCTTTCCAGCTCACTCCCAGCGCCTCCCAGCCACTCCCAGTTCTTTCCAGCTCACTCCCAGTGCCTCCCAGTCACTCCCAGTTCTTTCCAGCTCACTCCCAGCGCCTCCCAGCCACTCCCAGTTCTTTCCAGCTCACTC
Organism: Aphelocoma californica; assembly: GCA_028536675.1. Classification (NCBI taxonomy): domain Eukaryota; kingdom Metazoa; phylum Chordata; class Aves; order Passeriformes; family Corvidae; genus Aphelocoma; species Aphelocoma californica. The sequence goes on along the minus strand of JAQMYR010000046.1, from coordinate 1,274,349 downwards.
CCAGCGCCTCCCAGCCACTCCCAGTTCTTTCCAGCTCACTCCCAGCGCCTCCCGGCTCACTCCCAGCGCTTTCCAGTGCCTCCCAGTCCTTTCCAGTGCCACTCCCAGCCCATTCCCAGTGCTACCCAACGCCTCCCAGCGCTTCACACTCGCTCCCAGCCCACTCCCAGTGCCTCCCAGTGCCTCCCAGCGCCTCCCAGTGCCTCCCAGTGCACCTGCTGGCTGTCCCAGTTGACGTCCCACTGGCGGAGGTCGCTGTAGCTCCAGCTGCGGGTGACGGCGCCGGAGCCGAGCTCGACCCGGAGCAGCCGCGAGGGTCCCACGGCCAGAACCTCATCACGGCCCGCGCCCCGAAACCTGCGAGCCCCCCAAAAACGGCTGAGAGCCCCCCCAAAACGGCTCAGACCCCCCAAAACGGCTGAGAGCCCCCCCAAAGGGCTGAGACCCCCCAAAAACAGCTGAGAGCCCCCCCCGAGCGGCTCAGACCCCCCCCAAAACGGCTGAGAGCCCCCCCAAAATGTCTGAGAGCCCCCCCGAGCAGCTCAGACCCCCCCAAATGGCTGAGAGCCCCCCCAAAACGGCTCAGACCCCCCAAAATGTCTGAGAGCCCCCCCCGAGCGGCTCAGCCCCCCCAAAACGGCTGAGAGCCCCCCCAAAATGGCTGAGAGCCCCCCCAAAGGGCTCAGACCCCCCAAATGGCTGAGAGCCCCCCCAAAGGGCTCAGACCCCCCGAGCGGCTCAGCCCCCCCAAAAACGGCTGAGAGCCCCCCCAAGGGCTCAGACCCCCCCCAAATGGCTGAGAGCCCCCCCAAAATGGCTGAGAGCCCCCCCGAGCAGCTCAGACCCCCCAAAACAGCTGAGAACCCCCAAAAACAGCTGAGAGCCCCCCCCGAGCAGCTGAGACCCCCCCAAAAACAGCTGAGAGCCCCCCCAAAGGGCTGAGACCCCCCAAAAACAGCTGAGAGCCCCCCAAAACAGCTGAGACCCCCCCAAAATGGCAGAGCCCCCCCCAGACACCTGGGACCCCCCCTCAGTGCCACCCCAGCCCTGAGCGGTCCCAACCAGTGCTCCCAGTGCTCCCAGTACACCGCACCTCACACTAGGCCAGCTCCACCCTGCTCCCCCCAGTGCCCCCCAGTGACCCTCCCAGTCTGTCCCAGTCCGTCCCAGTGCCCCCCGGTGACCTTCCAGTGCCCCCCAGTGATCCTCCCAGTCTGTCCCAGTGCCCCCCAGTGATCCTCTCAGTCCATGCCAGTGCCCCCTAGTTGACCTCTCAGTCCATCCCAGTCCATCCCAGTCCATCCCAGCGCCCCCCAGTGACCCTCCCAGTCCGTCCCAGTCCATCCCAGTGCCCCCGTGACCCTCCCAGTCCATCCCAGTGCCCCCAGTGACCCTCCCAGTCCATCCCAGTCTCGTCCCAGTGCCCCCCAGTGACCTTCCAGTGCCCCCCAGTGATCCTCCCAGTCCGTCCTAGTCCATCCCAGTGCCCCCCAGTGACCTTCCCAGTCCATCCCAGTCCGTCCCAGTGACCCTCCCAGTCCATCCCAGTGCCCCCCAGTGACCTCCCAGTCCATCCCAGTCCATCCCAGTGCCCCCCAGTGACCTTCCCAGTCCATCCCAGTGCCCCCCAGTGACCCTCTCAGTCCATCCCAGTGCCCCCCAGTGACCCTTCCAGTCCGTCCTAGTCCATCCCAGTGCCCCCAGTGACCCTCCCAGTCCATCCCAGTCTCGTCCCAGTGCCCCCCAGTGACCTTCCAGTGCCCCCCAGTGATCCTCCCAGTCCGTCCCAGTCCATCCCAGTGCCCCCCAGTGACCTTCCCAGTCCATCCCAGTCCGTCCCAGTGACCCTCCCAGTCCATCCCAGTCCATCCCAGTGCCCCCCAGTGACCTTCCCAGTCCATCCCAGTCCATCCCAGTGCCCCCCAGTGACCTTCCCAGTCCATCCCAGTGCCCCCCAGTGACCCTCTCAGTCCATCCCAGTGCCCCCCAGTGACCCTTCCAGTCCGTCCTAGTCCATCCCAGTGCCCCCAGTGACCCTCCCAGTCCATCCCAGTCTCGTCCCAGTGCCCCCCAGTGACCTTCCAGTGCCCCCCAGTGATCCTCCCAGTCCATCCCAGTCCATCCCAGTGCCCCCCAGTGACCTCCCAGTCCATCCCAGTCCATCCCAGTGCCCCCCAGTGACCTTCCCAGTCCATCCCAGTCCATCCCAGTGCCCCCCAGTGACCTCCCAGTCTGTCCCAGTCCATCCCAGTGCCCCCCAGTGACCTCCCAGTCCATCCCAGTGCCTCCCAGTGCTCCCAGTACCTGACCACGAAGTGCCCCAGTCCGAAGCCGGGCAGGGCCCTCCAGGCCTCCACGAAGCGCAGCCGGGCCTGGGGGGGGCTCAGGGGCCCCACCCGCTGCAAAACCTCCAGGAGCCGGGGGGCGAACTGGGGGGGAAGAGGCGAAATGTGAGGGGGGGGCTCTGGGGGGGGGGAGGGGCAGTGTCGGTGTCGGGGGGCTCTGGGGGGGGGGAGGGGTCCCGGTACCTGCTTGGCTTTGATCCTGCGCTGGAAGCGGGGGGGCAGCAGCCGCCGCGGGTCCGGGGGGGGCCGGGAGGGGGTCCCGGGGGGGTCCCCCCTGTCCGGCTGCACCCCCAGGACCCCCAGGACCCCCCGGATCTCTGCCCGGAGCGCTGCGGCCGATGGGGACCCCCCCCGCGAGGCCGCGCAGCACCCCGAGACCCAGCGGGCGTATTGGGGGGGCTGGGGGGGCGGGGGGGGCACGGTGAGACCCCCAAAATTCCCACAGAACCCCCCCGGATCCCCCAAACTCCCTGAGACCCCCAAAATTCTCACAGACCCCCCCCCCGGATCACCCAAACTCCCTGAGACCCCCAAAATTCCCACAGAACCCCCCCGGATCCCCCAAACTCCCTGAGACCCCCAAAATTCTCACAGAACCCCCCCCCTGGATCCCCCAAACTCCCTGAGACCCCCAAAATTCTCACAGAACCCCCCCGGATCCCCCAAACTCCCTGACACCCCCAAAATTCTCACAGAACCCCCCCCCGGATCCCCCAAACTCCCTGAGACCCCCAAAATTCTCACAGAACCCCCCCCCGGATCCCCCAAACTCCCTGAGACCCCCAAAATTCCCACAGAACCCCCCCGGATCACCCAAACTCCCTGAGACCCCCAAAGTTCCCACAGAACCCCCCCGGATCACCCAAACTCCCTGAGACCCCCAAAATTCCCACAGAACCCCCCCCGGATCCCCCAAACTCCCTGAGACCCCCAAAATTCTCACAGAACCCCCCCGGATCCCCCAAACTCCCTGAGACCCCCAAAATTCCCACAGAACCCCCCCGGATCCCCCCAGAACTCCCCCAGGAACCCTCGAGCCCCCCCCCGAACTCCCCCCACCACCCCCCAGGACCCCCAAACTCTCCCCAAACCCCCCCAAAATCCCTGAGAACACAACCCCCCCCCCCCGAGACTTCACACCCCCCCACCTGGACCCCCCCAGGACCCCCAAATCCCCTTGGGACCCCCCCTCCCCCCCCGAATTCTCGTGTCCCGTCCACTCCATTGCCCCCAGACCCACCAGGACCCCCCCGGGACCCCCCCGGGACCCCCCCCGGGACCCCCACCCACATCACGGCACCGCAGGAGGGTCTCGCTCATCCCCCCCGGCGTCGGCACCCGGAGTTTGATGCCGAATTTCTGCGCCCCCAAATCCACCTCGGGGGTCACCTCACAGCCTGGGGGGGCACAGGGGGGTCAGGGGGGTCCCGGGGGGGGGGGGAAATGGGGGTCCGGGAAAGGAGATGGGGGCATCCCAGAGGGGATTTGGGGGGGTCCTAAGGGGGTCTGGGAGATATTTGGGGGCCCTGGGAGGATTTGGGGGCACCCAGAGGGGAGTTCGGGTGTCCCAGGGGGGTTCGGGGGGGATTTGGGGGCCCTGGGGGGGTCCCTGGGGGGATTTGGGGGCACCCAGAGGGGAGTTCGAGTGTCCCAGGGGGGTTCGGGGGGGATTTGGGGGCCCTGGGGGGTCACTGGGGGGATTTGGGGGCCCTGGGAGGGGTCCCTGGGGGGATTTGGGGGCACCCAGAGGAGAGTTCGGGTGTCCCAGGGGGGTTCGGGGGGGATTTGGGGGCCTGGGGGGTCCCTGGGGGGATTTGGGGTCCCTGGGGGGGTCCCTGGGGGTATTTGGGGGCACCCAGAGGAGAGTTCGGGTGTCCCTGGGGGGATTTGGGGGCCCTGGGAGGGTCCCTGGGGAGGAAATGGGGGGGGGGGGGGTCCCAAGAGATTTAGGGGTGCTGAGGGGGGAGGGGTCTCCGGGTGATTTGGGGGAAGTTTTGGGGTCTCACCACGGAGGTTGAGCTGCTGTTGGGTGCCCCCCGATCCCGGGGGGGTCCAGAGCGACAGCGACGACCCCGAGAGCACGGCCCGGGTGGGGCGGGACCCCCGGAACGGCCACGGGGACGGCCTGGGGGGGACCCCAAATGTGGGGTGGGGGGGGGGGTCAGCAGAGACCCCCAAAACGGCCACAGGGATGGGCTGAGGGGACCCCAAATTTGGGGGGGGATCAAGGGGTGGGATCGGGGTCTGGGGGTACCTGGAAATCTCCAGCTCCTCCTCCAGCTCAAGGGGGGCTCCGGGCTCCTCCTGGGGACCCCCCCGGACCCCTCAGTGACTCCCAGTAACTCCCAGTGACTCCCAGTGGGGCCAGATGAAACCACCGGTATTTCCCAGTGCTCCCAGTGTCCCTCCCAGTACCTCCCAGTGCCCCCAAACGCCCCCCCCCGAGCCCCCCAATCCCCCTCCCAGTGCCCCCCAGTGCCCCCCAATCCCCCTCCCAGTGCCCCCCAGTGCCCCCCAGTGCCTCCCAGTGCCCCCCAGAGTCCCCCAATCCCCCTCCCAGTGCTCCCCAGTGCCTCCCAGTGCCCCCCAATCCCCCTCCCAGTGCTCCCCAGTGCCTCCCAGTGCCCCCCAATCCCCCTCCCAGTGCTCCCCAGTGCCTCCCAGTGCCCCCCAGTGCCCCCCAGTGCCTCCCAGTGCCCCCCAGAGCCCCCCAATCCCCCTCCCAGTGCCCCCCAGTGCCCCCCAGTGCCCCCCAATCCCCCTCCCAGTGCCCCCCAGTGCCCCCCAGTGCCTCCCAGTGCCCCCCAGTACCTCCCAGTGCCCTCCAGTGCCTCCCAGTGCCCCCCAGAGCCCCCCAATCCCCCTCCCAGTGCTCCCCAGTGCCTCCCAGTGCCCCCCAGAGCCCTCCAGTCCCCCTCCCAGTGCCCCCCAGTGCCCCCCAGTGCCCCCCAGTGCCCCCCAGAGCCTCCCAATGCCCCTCACAGTGCTCCCCAGTGCCTCCCAGTGCCCCCCAGTGCCCCCCAGTGCCCCCCAGAGCCTCCCAATGCCCCTCACAGTGCCCCCCCAATCCCCCTCCCAGTGCCCCCCAGTGCCCCCCAATCCCCCTCCCAGTGCCCCTCAGTGCCTCCCAGTGCCCCCCAGTTCCCCTCCCAGTGCCCCCCAGTGCCCCCCAATCCCCCTCCCAGTGTCCCCCAGTACCTCCCAGTGCCCCCCAGTCCCCCTCCCAGTGCCTCCCAGTGCCCCCCAGTCTCACCGCTGGGGCGGGGGTCCCGCTGCCCCCCAGGCTCAGCTCCAGTTTGTCCAGGGCCGTGTCCAGGTCCTGGGGCTCGGGGGGGTCCTGGGGGTCCCCCCCATCCCCCCACTCCGCCCCCTCTATCTGGTACTGGGGGTTCAGAGGGGTCAGGGGGGATTTGGGGGGGTCCCAGCGGGATTTGGGGCTCAGGGAGGTCCGGGAATGTTTGGGGAGGTTTTGGGGAGGATCTGGGAGTTCCCAGGGGGTCCCAGGGGGTTTGGGGGTGCCGGAGCGAGGTTTTGGGGTGTTCCCAGAGGATCCAGGGGGGTTTGGGGGAGTTCCCAGAATATCCAGGGGGGTTTTGGGGTGTTCCTGGGGGATCCAAGGGGGTTTTGGGGAGTTCCCAGAATATCCAGGGGGGTTTTGGGGTGTTCCCAGGGGATCCAGGGTGGTTTTGGGGTGCTCCCGGGGGATCCAGGGTGGTTTTGGGGTGTTCCCAGGATAACCAGGGGAGGTTTGGGGTGTTCCCAGGGGATCCAGGGTGGTTTTGGGGTGTTCCCAGGATAACCAGGGGAGGTTTGGGGTGTTCCCAGGGGATCCAGGGGGGTTTTGGGGTGTTCCCAGGGGATCCAGGGGTGGTTTGGGGTGTCCCCAGGGTATCCAGGGTGGTTTTGGGGTGCTCCCGGGATAACCACGGGGAGTTTGGGGTGTTCCCAGGGTATCCAGGGGGGTTTTGGGGTGTTCCCAGGATAACCAGGGGTGGTTTTGGGGTGTTCCCAGGATAACCAGGGGGGGTTTGGGGTGTTCCCAGGGTATCCAGGGGGGTTTTGGGGTGTTCCCAGGATAACCAGGGGTGGTTTGGGGTGTTCCCAGGATAACCAGGGGGGGTTTGGGGTACCTGGAGGGCGGCGAAGAGCATTCCCTGCTCCTCGCTGCAGTCGATCTCCTCGGCCAGGAGGGCCCCCAGCGCCTGCTCCTGCAGCAGCGCCACGCGCGGCTCGTCCTGGGGGGCCGGGGGGGGCATTTGGGGGGGCTGCGACCACAGGGGACCCCCAAAACCCCTCCCGGAGATCCCCCAAAGCCTCTCCCAGGGGGTGTTTGGGGAGTCGCACCGAGGGTTTGGGGGTACCTGGTGGGTTTTGGGGTAGCTGGGGGGTATTTTGGGGGTTCCTGGTGGGTTTTTTAAGGGTCCCGGGTATGTTTTGGGGTACCTGGGGGGGGTTTGGGGGGTCCTTGGTAGGTTTTGAGGTACCTGGGGGGTATTTTGGGGGTCCCTGGTGGGTTTTGGGGTAGCTGCGGGGTATTTTAGGGGTCCCTGGTGTGTTTTGGGGTACCTGGGGGGGATCCCTGGTGTGTTTTGGGGTACCTGGGGGGTATTTTGGGGGTCCCTGGTGTGTTTTGGGGTACCTGGGGGGGATCCCTGGTGTGTTTTGGGGTACCTGGGGGGTATTTTGGGGGTCCCTGGTGTGTTTTGGGGTACCTGGGGGGGATCCCTGGTGTGTTTTGGGGTACCTGGGGGGTATTTTGGGGTACCTGGTGTGTTTTGGGGTACCTGGGGGGGATACCTGGTGTGTTTTGGGGTACCTGGGGGGTATTTTGGGGGTCCCTGGTGTATTGTGGGGTACCTAGGGGGTATTTTGGGGGTCCCTGGTGTGTTTTGGGGTACCTGGGGGGTATTTTGGGGGTCCCTGGTGTGTTTTGGGGTACCTGCGGGTCCAGCCCCATGGCGCAGGGGTATTTGAAGCGCAGCAGCAGCTCCTCGTCCTCGGCCACGCCCTGTTCCAGCAGCGAGCGCCCCACGTCCAGCCACCTGCGGGGGCGGAGCCGCGCTCGGCCACGCCCCAAAACAAGCCACGCCCACAAACCCCACCCCGACCACACCCTCACAGCCCCGCCCCAAGCCCCGCCCACTCCGACCACACCCAAACCAAGCCACGCCCACAAACCCCACCCCGACCACACCCAAACAAGCCACGCCCACAAACCCCATCCCACCCTCACAGCCCGCCCACCGAGCCCCGACCACACCCAAACAAGCCACGCCCACAAACCCGCCTGAAGCCCCGCCCACTCCGACCACACCCAAAACCAAGCCACGCCCACAAACCCCACCCCCACCCCACCCCCACAGCTCCGCCCCCAAGCCCCGCCCACTCCGACCACACCCAAAACCAAGCCACGCCCACAAACACCACCCCACCCCACAGCCCCACCCACTCCGGCCACACCCAAACAAACCACGCCCACAAACTCCACCCCACCCTCACAGCCCCGCCCCAAGCCCCGCCCACTCCGACCACACCCGAACAAGCCACGCCCACAACCCCCCACCACACCCTCACACCCCCACCAGCCCCGCCCCACCGAGCCCCGACCACACCCAGACAAGCCACGCCCACAAACCCCACCCACCCCGCAGCCCCGCCCACCAAGCCCCGCCCACAAACCCCACCCCCACCCCACCCCCACAGCTCCGCCCCAAGCCCCGCCCACTCCGACCGCACCCGAACAAGCCCCGCCCACTCCGACCACACCCGAACAAGCCCCGCCCACTCGCGCCCCGCCCCGCCCCTCACCCCGCGTGCAGCCGCGCCCTCCGGAGCAGGGGGTTCCCGGGGGGGCTCCGGGAGGCTCCGGGGGGGTCTCTCCCCCCGAATTTGGGGGTCCTCAAGGGCTGCAGCAGCTCGGGGGGCAGCGCGGGGGGAGGGGCCTCATCTGGGGGGGGAGATAAGAGGGGTGTGGGGGAGGGGGAGGCACACGGGGGGGTGCAGTTGCCCCCTCCCCCCCCCGCTCACCTGCCCGGGGTCTCAGGTGCGTCAGGTCCAGGTCGGGGGGGTCCCGGGTGGGGTCGCGGCGCTTTGGTCCCCGCGCCCCCCTCCCCTCGTCCCGCTCCGGCCGCAGCAGCGAAAGTTCCTCGGGGTGACGGATCCCTGCGGGACCCCCCCGGGGGCACCCCCGATCACCCCTCAGACCCCTCCAGTGAGCCCCCCAGTATCACCCAGACCCCTCCTCAAGCCTCCCGGGTTCCCCCCAGACACCCCCAGTGACACCCCCAGACCCTGCGAGCAGCCCCCAGACCCCCCGATGACGCCCCCAGACCCCCCGATGACACCCCCAGCCCCACCGAGCAGCCCCCAGACACCCCCAGTGACACCCCCAGACCCCCCGAGCAGCCCCCAGACCCACCAAACAGCCCCCAGACCCCCCGAGCAGCCCCCAGACCCACCAAACAGCCCCCAGACCCCCCGAGCAGCCCCCAGACCCCCCGATGATGCTCCCAGACCCACCGAACAGCCCCCAGACCCCCCGATGATGCCCCCAGCCCCCCCGAGCAGCCCCCAGACACCCCCAGTGACACCCCCAGACCCCCCGAGCAGCCCCTAGACCCCCCGATGATGCCCCCAGCCCCCCCGAGCAGCCCCCAGACACCCCCGATGACACCCCCAGACCCCCCGAGCAGCCCCCAGACCCACCGAGCAGCCCGCAGACCATCGCCGCCGCCCGCCCGGGGGTCCCGGCGAAGTCGAGCCGCAGCCTCAGGACCCCCCCGGCCGGGAGCCGCAGTCGCAGCGGGCGGTGCCGGGGGGAGAAGAGGAGCCGGGACCCCCCCCCGACCCCCAGCGCGTCCAGGGTGGGGCCGGGGGTCAGCAGCCACCGCCGCTGCTGCGCCCACCACAGAGCGTGGTCCGACCAGTCCCGGGGCTCGCCTGGGGACAGGAGCGGCTCGAGGGGGGCTCGGGGGGGCTCAGAGGGGGCTGGAGTGGGGTTCGAGGGGGGCGAAGGGGCTGGGGGGGGGGTTGGGGGTTGTTGTACCCCCAAACCATCGGGGGGCTACGGGGGGAGGGGGTTGTGATGGGGTCGTGGGGGGCTGGGGGGGCTCCTGGGGGGCTGCAAGGGCTGTAGGGGCCCCCCCGTACCCCCAAACACATCGGGGGGCTCTGGGGGGGGGCACTCTCTGAGCTATTTATAGACCGCGGGTCCCTTATCAGCCCGGCCAGGGGAACCGCGGGGGGAGGGGGACGGGAAGTGGGGGGACCCCGGGACCCCCTGATAAGGGCGCCCCTCCCCCACCCCGGGCCGCATCTTCCCCCTTCCCCACCCCCCCCCTTCATCATCGCTGAGCGTGACACCGGGGGGAGGGGAATTGTCCCAAGGGGGACCCCGGGGGGGGTCGGGGCCGTGGGTCCGGCCACGGGTGAGGGGCGTGAGTCTGGCCAGGGGTCAGTGCTGTGGGTCCGGCCATGGCTCCGGCCATGGGTCCGGCCAGGGGTCAGTGCTGTGGGTCTGGCCATGGGTCCGGCCAGGGGTCAGTGCTGTGGGTCCGGCCATGGCTCCGGCCAGGGGTCCGGCCAGGGGTCAGTGCTGTGGGTCTGGCCATGGGTCCGGCCAGGGGTCAGTGCTGTGGGTCCGGCCATGGCTCCGGCCATGGCTCCGGCCAGGGGTCAGTGCTGTGGGTCCGGCCATGGCTCCGGCCATGGGTCCGGCCAGGGGTCAGTGCTGTGGGTCCGACCATGGCTCCGGCCAGGGGTCAGTGCTGTGGGTCCGGCCATGGCTCCGGCCAGGGGTCACTCACCGAAGGTGTCCACGATGAGGCGCAGGAGGCCCCCGACGTGCAGGTCCCCGGTGACGCAGAGGGTGAGGACACGGGGGGCTACCGGGGGGCCCGCGGGCTGGCCCTGCCCCACGGCCTCTCCTTGCCCCACGGCCTCTCCCTGCCCCACGGCCTCTCCCTGCCCCACGGCCTCTCCTTGCCCCACGGGCTCTCCCTGCCCCACGGGCTCGCCCTCCTCCACCTCCACCCGCAGCTCGAAGGAGCCGTCGATGTCCTCCCCGCTCGCCGTCTTCAGCCCCGCCATGGCCCCGGCCGTGTCCGGAGTGTCCCCGTCCCACGTCCCCGCGGCCACCGCCGCCCCCCCGCCGTGGGGAGGAGCCACCAGGGCTCCAAGGTTGGGGTGTCCCTCCCACGGCACCCACCGGGCTGGGGGGGGGGCCCGAAATTTGGGGTCCCCCTCCGTGGGAAAACCCCATTTCCCCATCCCGCAGCTGCGATGGGATCGGGAGAGACCCCCGTGCCCCCCCCCCCCCAGGACATTCCCAAGGGATGTGGGGATCCCTGGGCGCGCTGGGGGTCGAGGGGGGGTCCCGGCTCTCCCCTCCCACCCCCAAATCACAGGCGGGGCTGCCGAGGCCGAGGAGTTTTTATTGCTGGGGGGGTCGGGGGGGTCCCGGCGCATCCCCCTCGGTGGGGTGGGGAGGGGGTCCAGTGTCACCTGGGGGGGGGAGGGGACAACACGGGGGACACAGAGGGTGGGGGGGCAATGTCACACGGGGGGGACACACGGGGGGGGGGGGGTCCAGTGTCACACGGGGGGGACATGGAGGGTCCAGTGTCACACGGTGGGGGGGTCCAGTGTCACACGGGGGGGACATGGAGGGTCCAGTGTCACACGGGGGGGGTCCAGTGTCACACGGGGGGGGGGGTCCAGTGTCACATGGGGGGGACATGGAAGGTCCAGTGTCACACGGGGGGGAGAGGGGGACATTCGGGGGTGTTCCAGTGTCACACGGGGGGGGGGACACGGGGCTGTCACAGCTTCAGTTTCACAGTTAGTGGGGGCACACGGGGGGGTGACGGGGGGCTGCGAGTGTGCGCAGGACGAGTGTGCAAAGGGGGGGGGCTGGGCACGGTGGGGGGGCACGGTGGGCACGAGGTGAGTGTGCAAAGGGGGGGGAGCGTGAGCGGGGTGTGAGCGTGCACGGGGTGGGCGTGCAAGGGGTGGGTGTGCAAGGGGTGGGCGTGCAAGGGGTGGGCGTGCACAGCGAGTGCCCGATGTCACCGTGCCCACCTGGCCGTGCCACCCGCGGCTGCCCCTGTGCCGGGGAGGGAAGGGGGTGCTGCCGCTGTCCCCGAGTCCTGCGGGGTCCCACAGCTCTCAGGGTGTTCGGGGGGAGGGTTTGGGGGGGCTCCCCGGGGGGGGCTGTCAGGGGGTCTCGGGGGTCCCCGGGGGTCGCAGCAGCCTCGTGACGCGGCTGAGCCGCTCGTTGGCGTCGTCCTGGCCCTGCTGCAGCCGCCGGGTGCTGCGGCGGAGCCCCCGCAGCTCGGCCCGGAGCCGCTGCTGCGCCTCGTGGCCCTGCCCCACAGCGACCCCCGGGTGAGCCCCTGCCCCACCGAGACCCCCGGGTGAGCCCCTGCCCCACAGCGACCCCCGGGTGAGCCCCTGCCCCACAGCGACCCCCGGGTGAGCCCCTGTCCCACGGAGACCCCCGGGTGAGCCCCTGCCCCACAGCGACCCCCGGGTGAGCCCCTGCCCCATCGAGACCCCCAGGTGAGCCCCTGTCCCACCGAGACCCCCGGGTGAGCCCCTGCCCCACCGAGACCCCCGGGTGAGACCCTGTCCCACAGCGACCCCCGGGTGAGCCCCTGCCCCACCGAGACCCCCAGGTGAGCCCCTGCCCCACGGAGACCCCACGGGTGAGCCCCTGCCCCATGGAGACCTGAGGGTGAGCCCCTGCCCCACCGAGACCCCCGGGTGAGCCCCTGTCCCACCGAGACCCCACGGGTGAGCCCCTGCCCCACCGAGACCCTCGGGTGAGCCCCTGTCCCACCTAGACCCCCGGGTGAGCCCCTGCCCCATCGAGACCCCCAGGTGAGCCCCTGCCCCACAGCGACCCCCGGGTGAGCCCCTGCCCCACCGAGACCCCCGGGTGAGCCCCTGTCCCACGGAGACCCCCGGGTGAGCCCCTGCCCCACAGCGACCCCCGGGTGAGCCCCTGTCCCACCGAGACCCCACGGGTGAGCCCCTGCCCCACGGAGACCTGAGGGTGAGCCCCTGTCCCACAGCGACCCCCGGGTGAGACCCTGTCCCACAGCGACCCCCGGGTGAGCCCCTGCCCCACCGAGACCCCCGGGTGAGCCCCTGCCCCACGGAGACCCCACGGGTGAGCCCCTGCCCCACAGCGACCCCCGAGTGAGCCCCTGTCCCACCGAGACCCCACGGGTGAGCCGCTGCCCCACGGAGACTTGAGGGTGAGCTCCTGCCCCACAGCGACCCCCGGGTGAGCCCCTGCCCCATGGAGACCCCCGGGTGAGCCCCTGCCCCACGGAGACCTGAGGGTGAGCCCCTGCCCCACCGAGACCCCCGGGTGAGCCCCTGCCCCACAGCGACCCCCGGGTGAGCCCCTGCCCCACGGAGACCCCAGGGTTCAGCCCCGTCCGTTTTTCCCCAGTTCCCTCCCAGTATCTCCCCCAGTGACTCCCAGTACTCCCCATTTCTCCCCCCTGTATCCCCAGCTGCCCCACAATTCTCCCCCAGTCGTATCCCTTCAGTGTCCTCCAGTGCCTCCCAGTACCCCCCCCAGTGCCTCCCAGTACAGCCCCAGTGCCCCCCAGTCCCTCCCAGTCCCTCCCAGTGCCCCCCACCTCCTGCAGATCGTCCTGCAGCCGCTTCAGCGCCGCCTCCAGCAGCGCCACCTTCTCCGAGAGACTCTGGGACCTTGGGGGGGGGGGACAGGAGGGGTGGGACCCTCATGGGGACCCCCCCTGCACCCCCCCAGTCCCATCCCCCCCCCCCCCCATCCATCCATACTCATCCTCGGGGGCTGCCGGGCTCAGGCTCTGCTGGACCCCGATGTTGGGGAGCTCCCGGAGTTGATGCCCTGGGGGGGGGAAGGGGGGGGAGATAAGACCCCAAATTGGGGGTCCCCCATCCCGACCCTCCCCATTCCCACAATCCTCAGCCCCCCCAACTCCCCCCAACCCCCCCAGACCACCCTCAATCCCCCCCATCCCCACCCAAGACCCCCCCAGTCCCCCCCCAAAAACCCCTCAGTCCCCCAGTGACAGCCTCCAAGACCCCCCATCCCCCCAAACCCCCCCAAAACCCCCTCAATCCCCTAGTGATGACCCCCAGGACCCCCCAAACCCCCCCAAGTCCCCCCAAAGCCCTCTCACCCCCCCGGGCGATGGCCTCCAGGACCCCGCTGCAGGCCGTGGCCAGGCAGGCGATGACGTCCCACTCGTCCTCCTGGGGGTCCCCGGACCCCGACAGCACTGGGGGGGGAGGGGGGGGTGGGACAAGAGTGGGGGACCCCTCCAGCAGGGGTGGGACGGGGACACCCCCAGGGGACACCCCGAGGGGACCAGGGGACATCCCCGGGCTGGGGACAGCCCAAGGAGCTGGGGGGGCCCTCGGGGGACGGGGACACCCCCAGGGGAGGTGGGATGAGGGGAAACGGGGGGGTCCGAGCCACTCACGCCTGCCCAGAGAATGTCGCAGCGAGGGGCCCAAGGAGGGGCTGGGCTCGGGGGGGGCCGCAGGACCACCGGCATCCGGGGGGGGTCCCTGGGGACACGGGAGGGTCAGCGGGGACACGGGGACACTGGAGGGGGGGGTCACGGGGGGCACACGGGGACTCACCGGGTCCCCAGCCGGGGGGGGGCTGTGGTGCGGCAGCAGCAGGTCCGGCGTGGGGTCAGCCAGGGGGGGCCTGGGGCGTCGGGGGGGGGGCGGAGGTGACAATTCTGGGGGTGGTCCCGGGGGATTTAGGGGTGGTGCCGGGGGTTGGGGGGCGTTCCCCGTTTCACTCACGGGCTGGGGGCGCGTCCGCTCGGGTTCTCGGGGGTCCCCGGGCTGGGGGGGCCGGGGGGGAAGGGGGTGCTCTCCTCGTCCAGCGCCAGCGCCTGCAGGAGCCGCAGGGTGTCGGGGGACAGCCCCCCCGCGCCCCCCCCGGCCTCCCCCGCGTCGCTGTCACCCCCCGAGTCGCTGCTGGTGTCCCCGATGTCCCCGCCGGGGTCCCCAGCGCCGGGGTCCCCCCCCGCGGCCCGACCCTGCTCCAGCGAGCGGGCGTAGAGCTCCGAGAAACTCCTGGGGGGGAGGGGGGGGGACGGGGGAGGGACAGGGGGGGACACACTGAGGACACACGGGGGTGGCCCGGGCCCGGTGCCACTTGTCCCCGTGTCTCTGCCCCCCCCCCCCGCTCCCCGTGTCCCCCCAAGGTCCCCAATTCCGCGCCCCCCCCTCTCCCATATTCTCCTCCCAAGACCAATCCCCTCTTTGCCCCCCCACGCCCCCCACTCACCGCCGGGGCCGCCCGTCGCGGTCGGGGGGCAGCAGGGTCAGGGGTCCCGAGGGGCGCCGGAGCAGCGCCCGCAGCCTCCGGGGGTCCCCGCGGGGGAGGGGGCAGCGCCCCACCCGCAGCAGCCGCGTCCCGGGCCGCAGCCCCGCGGTCTCGGCGAACGAGAACCGAGTCACGGCCGTCACGACCCCCGAGGGGTCCACGCGGAAGCCCCGGCGACCCCCGGCCCCCCGCGGCAGCGCCAGTTCCTGAGCCTCGCACCCCCGCGTCACCGCCTGCGGGAGGGGGGGGACAGCGGCTCAGGGGACACCGAGACCCCGATGGAGACCCCCACAGAGACCCCCGCCCACCCGTGTCACCTCCTGCGGGGATGGGGGGGGACAGCGGCTCAGGGGACCCCCGCCCTCCCACGTCACCAGGCCAGGTGGGGCGTGGGGACCCCCGGGAACGGCGACAGGGACCCCCGGGGGGTGACCCTACACGACCCCACAGGGCACCCCATAGGTCACTGCCCTGTCCGAGCCCCGCAGGATCCCCCCAAAGCCCCCCAGTGCCCGTCCCCATTTCCTCCCAGTCCGCCCAGTTTCTCCGCCCCGCCCTCACCTGCAGCCTGGCCACCACCTGTGGGGCCGCGCCGTGGGGCAGCCGCAGCCCCAACCACTCGCCCGCCCCATGGAAGATCTCCAGGCGCCCCTCGGAGAAGCCCCAGCCCAGCACGTCCCGGCAGGCGCAGCTGAACAGCGTCCCGAGCGGGGTGGCGACCGTCCCCGCCTGAGAGGCGACTTCCCCCGGCGGGGCGGCGACCTCGCCCGGGTTATGGGGGGGCTCCCCTGGGTGCGCGGGGAGCGCCCCCGAATTTGGGGGAAGCTCCCCGGGATGTTGCGCGCCCCTCCCCTGATGCCGGGGGGTCTTCCCTGAGTTGGCGGCCACCCCCCCGCAGCGATCGGCCACCGCCCCCCGTGGCGCGGCGACCACCACGACCCTCTCCGCGGCCACCCCGAGCAGGCACGGCAGCTCGGCCCCGCCGGGCCCCCCCTCGGCCCGCGCCCCCCACACCAACGCCCCCGCCACCGCCCCCGCGCCCCCCGAGCCCCCCGAGGAGGAGGAGCCGCCCCGGCGGCGACCCCCGAGCGCGGGGAGCCCCCGGGGGGGCGCGGGCAGCGGGGCCCCCCCGCCGTGGGCGCGCAGCAGCTCCTGCAGGTACTGGCGGCGAGTGCGAGCGGCCATGGCCCCCAGGCGACCCCCCCGCGCCGCCGCGTTCTCGCCGTTGATGGCCTTGGCCAGCAGGAAGGGGCGCAGCCCCGCGCCCCCCAAAAATCGCTGCCCCGCCGCCAGCGCCGGCCCGAACGGGGGGGTCTCCTCCGGCCGCACCACTGCCACGCTGAGGGGATGGGGGAAGGGGGGAGGAGGGGGGTTTAGGGACCCCAGAACTCGTGGGGGACCCCCCCCCCCCTTCAGGAAGCAGGAGAGACACGCAGGGATTGGGGGAGGCTCCCCCCTCCCCCAACCCACCCAGGAAGCCTGAGACCCCCCAAGAGCCCAGGGAAGCAGCCGCCCCCTACCCCGCCGCCGCCCCCAGACCCCCCGTGGGAACCCCCAGGGTCTCCGCAAGCTCCCCCAGCTCGAGGGCCACCCCCAGAACAAGCCAGGAGAGACCCCAGGGACCCCCAGAGGGACCCCCAGAGGGACCCCCAGAGGGACCCCCGAGGTCCATGAAAAGCTCCCCCAGCCCTTCAGGAGGGCTTGGGGACCCCCATGTAACCCTGGATGAGCCCCCCCACCCCTTCAGGAGCATTCGAGGACCCCCAGCCCCCATCTGAGACCCTCAGGAACCCCCAGACCCTCGTCTGAGACCCTCCGAGACCCCCAGACCCCCTCCCCGAGGACCCCTGGGACCCCCTTACCCCTGTCTGATCATCTCGCAGACGCCCCCAGCACCCCTGTACGAGCTCCCCATCCCACCGGGGACCCCCAGAACCCCCTCGTATGAACCCCCCGACCCCTGCTTGAGACCCTCGGGGATCCCCAGACACCTCTCCTCCCCCCGGGACCCCCGGGCCCACCTGTAGGTGGTTTTGGGGGTGCAGGGCTCGTGCACGCGCACCACGAGGAAGATGTGCTGGAAGTGGCTGCGCAGGGCGCGGGGGGAGAAGGGGCGCGCCCCCGGCTCCTGGAACACGATTGTCACGATATCGTTCCCGATATGGCGCTTCCGCAGCAGCTGCGGGGAAGGAGAAGGGGATAAGAACCCCCAAAACTGTCACCGGGGGGGGGGGGGGTCCAGAAGGACCCCCAGCCCCATAACCCCAGGGACCCCTGAGCTCCCGGTGCTTGCCGGGGGCGAAGAGCAGCACTGGTGGGTGGGTGGGGGGGGAACCCCCAGACCTATGGACCCCCGTGACCTCCCCATGACCCTGTGCTCCCCCCCCCATGATGCCGTGACCCCCCCAGTACCTGCTGGGAGTTGCGGGGGGTGAAGGGCAGCATGGTGCTCACGTGGAACATCACCTCGTAGCCGTGGTACGTCGTGTACAGCGAGTGCGTCCCCGTGGAGTCGGCTGGGGGGGCACGGCCTGAACCCCCACCCCGCCAGGGAACCCCTGCCCCGTGGCCCTGCGCCGCCCCCCCACCCCCCAAATCCACTGTGTCCCCCTGTCCCCGTGCCCCCACGTCCCTCCTGTGCTCCCCACGTCCTCCCCCCACCCCCCATGTCCCCCTTTTCCTCACATTGCTCGTGTCCCCTTCCCCTTGTTCCCCATCCCCACATCCCCCCAAGTCCCCTGTGTCCCCTCCACGTCCCCCCAATTCCCCCATGCCCCCCACCTGTCCCACCACGCCCCATGTCCCCCCACGTCTCTGTTCCCCCATGTCCCCCCCGTGTCCCCTCATAACCCCCACGTCCCCCGAAGTCCCCACGTCCCCCCGCGTCCCCGGGCTCACTGCGGGTGTCCAGCTGTGCCCGGTACCCGTCGAAGCCCCGCAGCCTCACGCGGGTGCCCAGCAGGGCCAGGAACTGCTCGAAGGCGGGCCCGGGCCCCTCGTTGTTGTACATCTCCTCCTCGGAGCCCTGCCCCGCCCGGCAGTACAGCACCCCCACCTTGCGCTGCCGGCTCACCTGGGGGGCCCGGGGGGGGGTAAAAGGGGGACAGGGACCTCACACGGGGGTCCCCACCCCATCCCACCTCTGTGTCCCCCCTCCCATCCCACACCTCACCTTCCCTGTCCCATTCCGGGGCTCCCCCCGTCCTGTCCCATGTCCCGCACCCCACGGGGGTGTCCCCTGTCCCCCTTGGGGCCCCACCTTGGGGGTGTCGCCAGTGCAGGTCCCCATCCCCTGGGGGTGTCCCCTGCGGGTGTTTCCCACCCCATCCTCCTCCCACCCTCCGCGTGTCCCCGTGCGGAGACCCCCGAACACCCCTCGCCACCTCCCACAGCGTGGGGAGGGGGGGGGGGTCAGTGCTGCTGCAACCCCGGACCCCTCCAACCCCACCCTGGCGCAGGTCCCACCCTCGGGCAACGCCCACCCTTGGGCAAGGCCCCTCCCCAAGCAACGCCCTCCCCCCCGTGACCCCTCCCCCAGGTGTGGTGACACCCAAACCATCCCCAGATCCTCGTGCAGGCCCCCCCCCGCCCGCCCGCCCGCCGCCCTTGGTGCAAGACCCCTCCCCAAGCCCACCCCTCACCCCCTGCTCGTCCAGCTTGAGGAGGGTCTCCTGCACGGCAGGGGAGGGGGCGAGGCGCAGCCCCCCCAGCGCCAGCCCCGGCAGCAGCAGCTCCAGCAGCTTCCGCGGGGGGACCCCCCGTGCCCCGGGGGGGCGGCAGCCGGGGGGCAGCGCCTCCTCCAGCACCGACCCCCGCAGCGTCCGCAGCTGGGGAGGGGGCGGGGGGGGACGGACAGGGGAGGGGTCAGGCTGAGGGGGTACCCCCACCCTGAGCACCCCCAGAAACCCTCCAGGCCCTGCTGGCCCCCTGGGGGTCTCCTATCGGGTTTTTGGGACCCCCCAGGTGGCCCCCACCCCCCTGATTTTGCCCATCCTTAATCCCCAGCCTTGCCGAGCTCTGACCCTCCCCCTTCCCAGGACCCCCCTGACTCCCCCGCCCTTTTGGGACCCCGCCCCGATCCCACCCCCCCAGGTTCCTCCCCGCCCCTCCCGCCCCCCTCAAGCCCCCCCCGGCTCACCTGGCAGGTGCGCACGATGATCCTGTGCAGCACCTGGGGCCGGGGTCCCTCCTTCTCCTCCCGCCGCAGGGACACGGCCACGGGCCCCAGCCGGGGGTCCTCACCCAGCAGGTTGTGGTGCTCTGGGGGGGAGGCAGAGGGGGTCGGGATCCCCACAGCTCCCCCAGCCCCCCACGGTCCTACCCGGGGGTCAGGGGGTCCTCACCCAGTAAGTTCGGGTGCTCTGGGGGGGTCGGGGGCGGAGATGGGGGGGACGGCAGCTCCCAGCCCCCCATCCACCACTTCCCCGCTCCCTCCCCACCTTTCCCGCATTGTACCCCCCTCTCCCGTGCCCTCCGACCCCCATTTCCCCCCTCCCCCAATTCACCTTTCCCATAGAAGTATTTGCGGTAATACTCCGCGCCCTCGTCGCTGTGCTCGATGGGGTGGGGGGGTCGCGACCCCGCCGGGGGCTCCTCCAGCACCGCCACCCGCCGCATTCGGCAGCTGCCCGGGCCCGGGGGGGCCCTGGGGAGACCCCAGCCCCGGCTCCTGCTCCCCCCCCGTCTCGCAGCAGAAGCGGGGGCAGCTCAGCACCAGCGCCTCGGGGTCGGGGGCGGCCCGGGGGGAGCCCGGGGGCTCCTCGGGCTCCAGGTGAGCGGCGGAAGCCCCCGAGGTGAGGCTGGGGGGGCCCGGGGGAGGCTCGGTGGGGTCGAAGAGGATGCTCTGCACGTCGTAGTGAGCGAGGAGGGGGCTCCAGGGGGGGCGGGGGAAGAACTCGGGGTCCCCCCCGCCGGCCGCCAGCCCCAGCAGCAGCAGAGGGTCGCGGAAGCGGGGGGGACGTGGGGCTGGCCCCCCCCGCCGCCTCCTCGTGGCTTTGGGTGCGGCTGCGGGGGGACACCCCCGCCGGGGACCCCCCCTCCTCGGGGGGCCTCCCCAGCGCCGCCTCGCTGCCGCTGCGCTGCCGGGGGGCGGCGACCCCCGGGGAGGGGGGAGGCGACGGGACCCCCCCCGGCCGCGACAGGGGGGGGCGGGGGAAGGGGGCGGCCGGGCCAGGGGGCCCCGCATTTTGCGGAGGAAGAGGTCGTCGGACTGCATGGTCCCCCCGGAACTCCCCCGACACTCCCCAGGACCCCTCAATCCTCCCCCCCCGGGACCCCCACGGACCCCTCTATTCTCCTCTAAGACCCCCAGGGACTCCCTAGGACACCCCCTAGACCCCCGGGACCCTCAGGGAACACCAAGAGGGTCTCAGGGGCTCCTTAGGGCCCCCCGGGGGTCTCCGGGACTTCCCCGGCCCCGCCTTCCCCCCCCGGGCCCCCCCGGTTGTAGCGGGGATCCCGCACCCAGCGATTTGTCAATGGGAGCGTGGGAACGGACCCCGCGCCCCGATTGGCTGCCCGTGAATTCCCGCGTGCCGAGGCCCCGCCCCTTTTCCCACGCGCCCCTCTCCGGGTCGGGTCAATGGGGGGGACCCGGGGGTGGGGGGGGGGGGGCTCCGGCCGCGGCGATCGCTGGGGTGGGGGGCGCCGGTGACACCTGGGGAGGGACACGGGGGTCAGCGGGGGGGTGGGAGGGGGGCTCCTCATCCCTCTCCCCCCTTCTCGTGTCCCTCTGTCTCTCCGTGTCTGTCCCTCCATCCCCAAACACCCCCCAGACCCCCCCTTCCCCCCCCCCACCCCGCTGCAGGGACCCCAAAACGGGGCTGGGGGAGGGATGAGGGAGGCACCTGGGACCCCCCCCCCGGACAGCCGGGTCCTTCCTTCGCCTGGCTCCTGGCCTGGACCCCCCTGCGCCCCCAGCTCTCCCCAGCGGCCCCTCGACTCCGGGGGGGTCCTGGGGGGGGTCCTGGGGGGGTCCGCGGGGAAGTTGTGGGACGGGGGGAGGTTGGGGGGGGCCCGGACGTGCCGCCGCCAGCGGTTTCCTGCCATCCAGGAAGTGTCGGCGGCCGACGGCCCCCCAAAACGCTGCCCCCCAACAGCTCCCCGCACCCCCCCGCACTGACCCCCTACCCCCCCGGGGGTCCCCCTCATCTCCAGCGACACCCCCCCCCCCCGCCACGCCGAGCCCCCCGTTCCTGACCTTGCCCCCGGCGTGAACTCGGGCGTCCGGCCCCCCCTCAACTTCCCTTCTCCAGCTGCAGGACCCGGCGTCCGGCCCCCCCCGCCCCCCACCGAAGGAAACGGCGTCCGGGCCCCCCCCCCCCGAATCCCCCCGGGCGTTCTGGCCCCTCCCCAAATCCCCCCCCCCGATCCCCCCAAAT
>JAQMYR010000046.1:1190452-1253175 GCA_028536675.1 Aphelocoma californica | reverse complement strand
GAGGAGGGCCGGGGGTCTCGGGGAGGGACCCCCCGGCTGCTGCGGCGGGCGCTGCTGAAGGGCTCGGCCCTGCTGGCGTCGCTGGGGCTGGGCCGTGACCTGGCCCCCCCCGAGTCCCCCCGCAGCCCCCCGCCCTCCCCCGGCCTCCTGCGCCTCTCCCCGCGCCGCTGGGAGCGGACCCTGGGGTCCCCGGAGCTCAGCTCACCCGGGACCCCCGAGATGGGTCGTGCTTGGACCCCCGGGACCCCTGAGCCAAGCCAAGCCCGGGCCCCCGGATCTCCGGATCCCAGCGGAGCCCGGACCCCCGTGTCCCCCGGGACCCCCAGGACCCCTGAGCCAAGCCGAGCCCGGACCCCCGGGTCCCCAGATCCGAGTGGGGTCCGAACCCCTGGGACCCCCAGGACCCCCGGGACCCCTGAGCAAGGCCGAGCCCAGATCCCCGGGTCCCCGGATCCGAGTGGAATCGGGGTCCCCGGCACCCCCAAGATCCCCGGGACCCCCGAGCAGGGGGGGCGAGCCCGGACCCCCAGGACCCTGGAGCTGAATTGGTCCTGGACCCCTGAGCAAGGGGGAGCCAGGACCCCTGGGACCCCCGGGACCCCCGAGCAGGGCCGTGCCCGGACCCCAGGGACCCTCGAGCTGGGTCAGCCCCGGACCCCCGGGACCCCTGAGCCGCGCCGTGCCCGGACCCCCGGGACCCCCGAGCTGGGGCTGCAGCCGTCGCCCCGGGGGGCCCGGAGACCCCGAGAGCTGAGCCCAGCTGGGACCCCCGAGTGGGGTAAGTGGGGCTGGGGGCGGCTTGGGGGTCTGGGGGACAGATTTGGGGGGGGATTGGGACACGCATGGCGGGGGGGGGGTGCTGTGGGGCAGCTCTGGGCTCTGTGGGGCAGGGGGGCTGTGGGGCGTTTCTGGGGGGTCCTGGGGCAGGTCTGGGGGGTCGTGGGGCACAGGGGGCTGTGGGGCCACTTACAGGGGGTGTTGTGGGGGGGTCGCGGGGCAGTTTTGGGGGTCGGGGTGGGGGTCGCACCGCCCCCCAGCCCCGCCCTTCCCCGTAGGCCCCGCCCGGCCCCGCCCCTCCCCGCTCCGCCCCCGCATCGACCCCTGGAGCTTCGTGTCCGCGGGGCCGCGCCGGGCCCCGCCCCCCGCCGAGCCCCGCCCCCGAGACCCCTTCGCCGACCAATGAGAGCGCCCGCCGCGCGTCGGACCCGCCCCCGCCACCCTCCGGCGACCAATGAGCGGCCGCGAACGGACGGACTGACAGCAGCAGGCCCCGCCCACGCGCGCCCGCCATTGGTCAAAGCAAAGGGCATTACAGGAAAAGCCCCGCCCCCTCGTGGGCGGGGCCATACGGCAGGAAACCACGCCCCCCTCCTGGGGCGAACCAGGAAGCTCCGCCCTGATTGGTGGGAGCGCGGAGGCCCCGCCCCCCCTCGGCGGAAGCCCCGCCCCCCGGGCGGTCCCGACACTGGACGGGGGTCCCGGGAGGTTCGGGGGGCGACTGTGACCAAATAAAACTCCCGAGACCCCGAAACTGCCCGAGCCGCCTCGTTCTTGCCTGGGGGAGGGGGGTTCTGTGTGTTTGGGGGTCCCATCCCCCCCTTGGAAGGGGAGTGTGGGGTTGGGGGGGTCCCACTCGCCCCCCAGACCCCGTCATGGGGGGGTCCCAGCGCTGTGAGGGGGGGTCCTTGCCACCTTGAGGGGTCCCAGCGTTTGGGAGGGGTCCCATCTCCCCCCTCACCCTGTGCCGGCTCTTGGGCGTTCGGGGGGGATCCAGGGATTTGGGGGGGGGTCCATCTCCCCATGGTGAGGTCCCAGGAGTTTGGGGGGGGGTCCCCATTTCCCCGTGGGGTGAGGGGGGGGAGTCTCGGGCGTTCCGGAGGGCCGCATCCTCCCACGGGTGGTCCCAGGAGTTTGGGGGGGGCCCCAGCACCCCCGCACCCGCATCCTGGGGGCCTCCAGGGGGTTCCCAGGGGGTTCCCATCCCCGCCGCCGGAGGAATCCCGAGAGTTTTGGGGGGTCCCGCCCCTCCCGTCCCGCCGCCCCCCCCGCCCTGCCCGACGCTGGAACCGGCCCGGCCATCCGGGCTCCTCCCCTCCCCCACCCCCCGCCCCCCCCCCCCCCCAATTCCTGGAGCGGACCCAGGGCCCGGCCCCCGCCCCCCTCCCCCGCCCGGGCCCCCCCTTCCCTCCCCCCCATCCCAGCGCCATCCCAGGCGGCCGCGGGAACTCCGGAGTCCGGCGGGATCCCCCCACCCCCGTGCCCAGGACACCCCCTCCGAGGGCAGCCCGTGTCCGGCGAGGGGACCCCGGAGCCCGGGACACCCCTGGGGGGCACCCCAGCGTCCGGCAGGGGGGGTCCGGCCTCTGGGACACCCCCCCGAGGGGATCCCACATCCGGCGAGGGGACCCCGGAGCCCGGAGACCCCCAAAAGGGGACCCGCGGCCTCTGGGCTGGGCGTCACTCTCGGGGGGGGAGCCTCTTGAGAGGGGACAGACAGCTGCGACCCCCCCCCAGGAGGGGACCCGGCCCTCCGCGACCCTTTCAAGGGTCCCAGGCCACTGCGAGCCCCCCCGCGGGCCCCCAGTGTCCGGGACCCCCCCCGAGGGGTCCCCAGCGTCCGGCCCGGAGCCCTCGCTCGCCGCGGGGTCGGGGCCGGGGGTCCCGGGGGTGCGGGGGGGGGGGCACCATGTGGCGCTGGGGGGGGCTGTGGGCGGCGCTGGCGGCGCTGGCGGCGCTGGGGGGGCGCGGGGGGGGCGCGGCCGTGGCCCGGGAGCGCTTCAAGGTGGTCTTCGCCCCCCTGATCTGCCGGAGGACGTGTCTGAAGGGGCTGTGCCGGGACTCGTGCCAGCCCGGCTCCAACATGACCCTGATCGGCGAGAACGGGCACGCGGCCGACACCCTGACGGGCTCCGGCTTCCGAGTGGGTGAGTGGCACCGGGACACGGGGACGGGGACACGGGGACAGGGATGGGGACACGGGGACGGGGATGGGGACACGGGGACGGGGACAGCCTGACGGGCTGCGGCTTCCGAGTGGGTGAGTGGCACCGGGACACGGGGACAGGGACGGGGACACGGGGACAGGGATGGGGACACGGGGACGGGGATGGGGACACGGGGACGGGGATGGGGACACGGGGACAGGGACAGGGACACGGGGACAGGGATGGGGACACGGGGACGGGGATGGGGACACGGGGACAGGGACAGGGACAGCCTGACGGGCTCCGGCTTCCGAGTGGGTGAGTGGCACCGGGACACGGGGACAGGGACACGGGGACAGGGACGGGGACACGGGGACAGGGACAGCCTGACGGGCTCCGGCTTCCGAGTGGGTGAGTGGCACCGGGACACGGGGACAGGGACGGGGACACTGGGACAGGGATGGGGACACGGGGACGGGGATGGGGACACGGGGACAGGGACAGGGACAGCCTGACGGGCTCCGGCTTCTGAGTGGGTGAGTGGCACCGGGACACGGGGACAGGGACACGGGGACAGGGACGGGGACACGGGGACAGGGATGGGGACACGGGGACAGGGACAGCCTGACGGGCTCCGGCTTCCGAGTGGGTGAGTGGCACCGGGACACGGGGACGGGGACACGGGGACAGGGATGGGGGCACGGGGACACGGGGACACGGGGACAGGGACAGGTAGGTGGCCGACACCCTGTCCAGGTCGCACTTCTGAATGTGAGGGTGACAAGGGGACACTGGGACAGGGACATGGAGACAAGGATGGGACAGGATGGGGGGCAGGATTGGGGACAGGGTGGGGACAGCACGGCTCAGGTGTGGGGACAGCGATGGGACAGCACCGGCACCGTGATGAGGATGGGGACAGCGCTGGGGACAGCGCCAATGTGGGCATGAGATGGGCACCAGGATGGGGACAGGGACAGGATGGGACAAGGTGGGAATGGGGACAGCGGGGATGGGGCTGTGCTGGCACCGGGCTGGGACAAAGGGGGTCCCTGAAAGGGACAGCAGAGGGGGCTGGGGGGGCTCAGGGGGGGTCTCAGGGGGTCTCAGGGGGTCTCTCTCCCCACAGTGGTGTGTCCCCTGCCCTGCATGAACGGGGGTCAGTGCAGCTCCCGCTCCCACTGCCTGTGTCCCCCCAACTTCACCGGCCGCTTCTGCCAGGTCCCCGCGGGAGGGGGACGCGCGGGGGGACCCCCCCCTCCGCCCCCCCCCGCGCCCCCCGACGCCCCTCCCGACCCCGCCCCGGGCTCCAAGGTCGCCGTTTACGCCGTCCAGGTCATCGCCGATGGCCCCGGGGGGGCGGCGGCCCCCCCCGAGCCCCCCCCCGGGGCAGCCCATGGCGGGGGGCACGGCGGGGGGCACGGGGGGGGACACGGGGGGGGACACGTCAGCCACGCCACCTTCGTCGTGCCCCTGGGGCCGGGGCATCACTCGGCTGAAGGTACCGGGGGGGCTGGGGGTGCTCGGGAGTTTGGGGGGGTTTGGGGGGGGGGGCTCAGGGATATTGGGGGGCGTGGGGGGCAGAGAGTTCCGGGCGTCCCATGCTTGGGGGTGCCCATATGGGGGGGTCCTACTGGGGCCGGGGGGTCCCAGGTGTCCGTGCTGGGTTTGGGGGTCCCAGGTGCTGGGATTTGATGGGGGGGGGTCCCAGGGTGCCTGGATTTGGGGTTAGGGGGGGGTCTCCGGGTTGGGTGCCAAATTTTGGGGATTTCAGTCGGGGGTTTCAGGGTGCCGGTTCTGGGTTTCGGGACTCGGGGGCGCCCCAGGTTTCGGGATTTGGGGGGTCCCAGGTGCCGCTGCCCCCAGCGCAGGTGCCCCCACCCCTGGTGAACGTGCGGGTCCATCACCCCCCCGAGGCCTCGGTCCAGGTCCATCGCATCGAACCGCGGCCCCCCGAGGGGGCTCCCCGGGGCGGGGGGGGGCTCCTGGCGCACCCCGCGCAGCCCCCGGCGGGCAGCAAGCCCCCCGCGCCCCCCCGGCCCCACACCCACAAACCGCTGGGCCGCTGCTTCCAGGAGACCCTGCCCAAGCACTCGGTGAGGGAGGGCCGGGGGGCGCGGGGGGATTTGGGGGGTCCAGGCACCTTTGGGGGTTCAGGGGGGGCAGGGGGGCTGGGAGTTTTGGGGATGTTTTAGGGGTTCAGGGGGTGTTTTGTGGTGCTGGCCCCTCCCGGGCTCAGCGAGCTCCGGAGCTGCTGCCGGGGGTCTCTGGGGGTGCGGGGGTGGGGGGGGAAGTTACGGGTGGAATTGGGGGTCTCGGGGGGTGTTTTGGGGTGCTGATCCCCCCCGTGCCCCCCCCCAGTGTGGCAGTAACCCCCTCCCCGGGCTCACCAAGCTCGAGGATTGCTGCGGCAGCATCGGCAGCGCCTGGGGACAGAGCAAGTGCCACAAGTGCCCCCACCTGCAGGGTGAGTGGGGGCCCCCCGACCCCCCCCCCGGCCAGGAACACCCCCCCCCACCCCACGGACCCAGCTGTAGGAGCACCCCTCGCCCTCCTGGGACCCCCCACCCCAGCAAAACCCGGGTGGCCGCGACCCCCTCCCCAGAGGAGCCTCCCTCACCTCACCCCGGGAGAGGACCCCGACCCCCCCGGACCCCCCCCCCAAAACCCAGGGACCTCCCCCCCCCCCAGCCTAAAGCCGGGACCCCCTCACCTCAGGGACCCCCCTGGCACTGCCATGCCCCCCCCCCCTCCAGGGTCCGGACCCTCCCCCGCTGCCCCCCCCGGCTCTGGGGGTGACGGGGGGTGCGGGGGTCGTTGCAGGGTCGGGGTCCCCGAAGGCGGCGCGGGGGGAGCGCGGGGGGGACTGTCCCCAGGGCTACAAACGCCTCAACAGCTCCCACTGCCAGGGTAAGGGGGGCACGGGGGGCACGGGGGGCACGGGGGGGACACGGGAGGGTGTGGGGGGACACGCGTGAGTGTGCAAGGGGCGTGTGGGAGGTGTGCGAGGGGCTTGCGCGGGGCCAGGTGTGCGTGTGTGTGTGTGGGGGGGGGGGGTGTCAGGTGTGTTCACACCTGTGCCACACCTGTGCCGCACATGTGCCAGGTGCGCTCTACCGGTGCCACACCTGTGCCACACCTGTGCCACGCCTGGCACAGACATCGAGCGCTCTGTGCCCGGGGAGTTCGGGGGTCGGGGGGGTAGGGGGGGCCGGGGGTGGAGCTCAGGTGCGCTCCCACCTGGCTCAGGTGCGCTCTACCTGTCCCAGACATTAACGAGTGCGCCCTGCCCGGCGTGTGCCAGCCCGGCGAGTGCCGCAACACCCAGGGCAGCTTCCGCTGCTCCTGCTCGGCCGGGCACGTCCTGGGACCCTCGCGGAGCCAGTGCCTGCGTACGGGGCGGGGGCACGGGGGGGTCCTGGGGGGTCCTGGGGGTCCTGGGGGTCCGGGGGGTCCGGGGGTCCTGGGACCCTCGCGGAGCCAGTGCCTGTGTGCGGGGCGGGGGGCGCGGGGGGGTCCTGGGGGGCCCTGGGGGGTCCTGGGGGTCCTGGGACCCTCGCGGAGCCAGTGCCTGCGTACGGGGCGGGGGGCGCGGGGGGGTCCTGGGGGGTCCTGGGGGTCCTGGGGGTCCGGGGGTCCTGGGACCCTCGCGGAGCCAGTGCCTGCGTACGGGGCGGGGGGCACGGGGGGGTCCTGGGGGGTCCTGGGGGTCCAGGGGTCCTGGGACCCTCGCGGAGCCAGTGCCTGTGTGCGGGGCGGGGGGCGCGGGGGGGTCCTGGGGGGCCCTGGGGGGTCCTGGGGGTCCTGGGACCCTCGCGGAGCCAGTGCCTGTGTACGGGGCGGGGGGCACGGGGGGGTCCTGGGGGGTCCTGGGGGGTCCTGGGGGTCCGGGGATCCTGGGGGTCCGGGGGTCCTGGGACCCTCGCGGAGCCAGTGCCTGTGTGCGGGGTGGGGGGCACGGGGGGGTCCTGGGGGGTCCTGGGGGTCCTGGGGGTCCGGG
Source organism: Aphelocoma californica (assembly GCA_028536675.1). Lineage (NCBI taxonomy): Eukaryota > Metazoa > Chordata > Aves > Passeriformes > Corvidae > Aphelocoma > Aphelocoma californica. The sequence continues at coordinate 1,246,251 of JAQMYR010000046.1, read as the reverse complement.
GGTCCTGGGACCCTCGCGGAGCCAGTGCCTGTGTGCGGGGTGGGGGGCACGGGGGGGTCCTGGGGGGTCCTGGGCGTCCTGGGGGGTCCTGGGGGTCCTGGGACCCTCGCGGAGCCAGTGGCTGCATATGGGGATGGCTGAAGGGATTGGGGGGGGCTCTGAGGTTTTGGGGGTCCCTGGGGAGGGGTCTCTGAGGGTCCTGCTCTGCCTTCCCCCCTCCCCAGCAGAGCCGGGCGAGCAGAGTCTGTGGGGTGTCTACGGGGTTTTGGGGCTCTTTGGGGTTTTGGGGGTGTCTGGAGGGCTCTGGGGAGTTCTCTGGGGTTTTGGGGGTCCTTGGGGAGTTCTGTGAGGTTTGGGGGGTTTTTGGGGAGGGGTCTCCGAGGATGCTGACCCCCTCCCGTCCCGTCCCGCAGCGGAGCCGGGTGAGGAGCGGGGTCTGTGCTTCCGGCTGGTGTCGGGGTCGCAGCAGTGCCAGCACCCCCTGCCCACCCGCCTGACCCGCCGGACGTGCTGCTGCAGCGTGGGCAAGGCCTGGGGGGGCCGCTGCCAGCGCTGCCCCCCCGACGGCACCGGTACGGGGGGCTGGGGGGGCTTTGGGGGGGCCGCTGCCAGCGCTGCTCCCCCCCGATGGCACCGGCGCCGCTTTGTGGGTCTGGGGAGGGGTCCGGGGGGGGCTTGGGGGGGACTGGGGGTTTGGGGGGGCCGCTGCCACCCTGACAGCTCCATTTTGGGGGTGGGGGGCGTGGGCGCTCTGGGGACTCCAGCCCAGTTTGGGCCCCCCTCCCCTCCCAAAATCTGCCCGGCCCCTCCCCATGCAGGGAGAGCCGCGGCCGCGTTTGGGGGCTGGGGGCAGCTGGGTGTGTCCCAGCGCGGTTTGGGGGTGTCCCTCCCACCCCACTGACCGCCCCCCTGCCCCCCCCCCCGTGCCCCCCAGCCGCGTTCAAGGCCATCTGTCCGGCGGGGAAGGGCTACCACGTCCTCACGTCCCACCAGACCCTGACGATCCAGGGCGAGAGCGACTTCACGCTCCACATCCACCCCGACGGGACCCCCGAGCGGCCCCCCCGGCCCCCCCCGCCCGCCCCCAGCCCGGTGCCGCCCGACGCCCCCCCGCCGCCAGGTCGGGCACCTCCCGAGTGTTCCCCCCCCCGCCTCACTCCGTGCCCCACATGTCCCCCCCCCAGTCCCTGTGTGCCCCCCACCCAGTCCTTGGCCCCTCTCCCCATGTCCCTGGGGGGGTCCTGTGTTCCCCTGGACTCCCATGGCCCCTCCCTGTGCCCCCCCCCCCCGTATACCCCGGGTCCCCCCATGTCCCTGTGACCCCCCTCCATGTCACTGTGACCCCCCCCATGTCCCTGTGACCCCCCCCATGTCCCTGTGACCCCCCCATGTCCCTGTGACACCCCAGGTCCCCCTAAACCCTCTGTGCCCCCCCATCGCTGTGTCCCCCCCCATGTCCCCTGTCCCTCTCGTGCCCCCCACGTCCTCCATCCCCCCCCCCAGTGTCTCCCCCATGTCCCTTTCCCCCCCTCCCATGACCCCGGACCCCCCCTGACCCCCTGTTTTGTGTGTCCCCCCCCCCGCCCCACGGTGGGGGGGTCAGTTTGGGGTCTCAGCGCCCCCTCCCCCCGCAGCTGTGACCCCCTCGGCCATGGTGAGTGTGGGGGGGAGGGGGGGACATGGCGGGGGGTGAGGACACGGGAGGGACAAGCATGACGGGGAGGGACTGGGGGGGGTCTCAGGGGGTCGAGGGGGGGCATGGAGGGGCATGGAGGGGCTGGGAGGTGTCACGGGGGGACTGGGGGGGGCAGGGAGGGGGGGGCGGAGGGGACAGAGGGGACATCGCTGTCCCCCCCCAGCTGCCGGCGTTCTGGAGCCCCTCGGAGGAGCAGGGTCTGGAGCAGCCCCCGGGGAGCAGCGACCCCCCCCGGTACCCCGGTAAAGGGGGGGGGGACACGGGAGGGGGGCAGGGGACGGGGACATGGAGGGGCTGAGGCGGGGGGAGGGGGGACACGGGGCGGGGGGATGGCGGCGGCGACAGTTTGGGGACAGTTCGGGGACACGCACCGGGATGAAGAAGGGAACGGGGGGCCGTGGGGACCAGAAGGGGTTGGGGACAGTTTGGGGACAAGAATGAGGGCAAAGATGGGACAGGGACGGGGTGGGGCGAGGGGGGGGCGAGCGCGGGGGCGGGGCAGTGTCCCCCTCCCCGCCCTCGTCCCACGCCGTGTCCCCAGCGCTGGTGGCCCGGCCCACGCCGGCCCCGCTGTGGCGGCTGCCCCCGGAGCAGCTCACGCGCAGCGCCGCCGAGATCGCGCCCACCCAGGTCACCGGTGAGGGACCCCCGGCGACCCCCGGCACCCCCAACACGCCCCCGAATGCCCCTGGAACGCCCTGGGACCTTTGGAACGCCTTAAACTCCCCCCGGGAGCCCTAGGACCTCCAACAACCCCCTGGGACCCCCAACACCCCCCCCCCCGGTTCCCCCTTGCGATCCCCCCAATCTCTCTGGGACCTCCAGACTCCCTGGGGCCCCTCAAGACCCACTGAGACCCCCAGGGATCCCCCCCCAAGACACCCAGAGCCCCCTGGGACCTACCCTTGAACCCCCCAAGATCCCCTTGGGACCCCCCTCCAACACCCCCAAAGCTCCTGTGGGACCCCTTGGGACCACCCAAACCTTCTGGGATCACCCCAAAATCTCTCTGGGATCCTCCTGGGACCCCCCCCTCCCCCTGTGCCCCCCAGAGACAGACGAGTGCAAACTGAACCGGAACATCTGCGGCCCCGGGGAGTGCGTGATGGGCCCGGGGGGGTACAGCTGCCTCTGCTTCCCGGGGTACCGCTGGCACCCGCAGCGCCGCTACTGCACCGGTACCGGGGCCACGGGGGCCACGGGGGCCACGGGGGGGGGGGGCGGGGGGATACCGAGGGTACGGGGGTCTCGGGGGGGGGTGCGGGGGTGGGGACAGGGGGATACGGGGTGTGTGTGTGGTGGCACGGGGAGTGTCACACGCGCGGTGACGCGTCCTGACAATGGACGAGTGCGAGACGGAGCCGTGCGGGGGTGGGGGGGGGGGTCGCGGGGTCGCACACGCGGTGACACGCGGTGACACGCGGTGACACGCGTGTGCAGATGTGAACGAGTGCGAGACGGAGCCGTGCGGGGCCGGGCGCGGCGTCTGCATGAACACGGGTGGGTCCTACACGTGTCACTGTCACCGCGGGTTCCAGCTGCGCCTGCACAAGGGGCTGCGCACCTGCGCAGGTACGGGGGGGAAGGGGACGACGGGGGGGCGGCGGCACAGGGACCTGGGGACACGGCGGGGATGGGTCAGGGTTAACCCTGCGTGGGGGCACAGGGGACGTGGGGAAGGCGTGGGGACACGGAGCAGGAGGTTGGGGCGGTGGGTGAGGTTGGGGACACGGGACGGGGTTGGGGACATTGTCCGGGATGCAGGACGGGGTTGGGGACACGGGACGGGGTTGGGGACATTGTCCGGGATGCAGGACAGGGTTGGGGACACGGGATGGGGTTGGGGACATTGTCCGGGGATGCAGGACAGGGTTGGGGACACGGGACGGGGTTGGGGACATTGTCCGGGGATGTAGGACAAGGTTGGGGACTGGACAGGGTTGGGGACATTGTCCGGGGATGCAGGACAAGGTTGGGGACTGGACAGGGTTGGGGACATTGTCCGGGATGCAGGACAGGGTTGGGGACACGGGACAGGGTTGGGGACATTGTCCGGGATGCAGGACAGGGTTGGGGACACGGGACAGGGTTGGGGACATTGTCCGGGATGCAGGACAGGGTTGGGGACATGGGACGGGGTTGGGGACATTGTCCGGGATGCAGGACAGGGTTGGGGACACGGGACGGGGTTGGGGACATTGTCCGGGATGCAGGACGGGGTTGGGGACACGGGACGGGGTTGGGGACATTGTCCGGGGATGCAGGACGGGGTTGGGGACACGGGACGGGGTTGGGGACATTGTCCGGGATGCAGGACGGGGTTGGGGACACGGGACGGGGTTGGGGACATTGTCCGGGGATGCAGGACAGGGTTGGGGACATGGGACGGGGTTGGGGACACTGCCCGGGATGCAGGACAGGGTTGGGGACACGGGACAGGGTTGGGGAGATTGTCCGGGATGCAGGACGGGGTTGGGGACTGGGGAGATTGTCCGGGATGCAGGACAGGGTTGGGGACACGGGACAGGGTTGGGGACATTGTCTGGGGATGCAGGACGGGGTTGGGGACACGGGACGGGGTTGGGGACATTGTCCGGGATGCAGGACAGGGTTGGGGACTGGACAGGGTTGGGGACATTGTCCGGGATGCAGGACGGGGTTGGGGACATGGGACGGGGTTGGGGCCATTGTCCGGGATGCAGGACGGGGTTGGGGACACGGGATGGGGTTGGGGACATTGTCCGGGATGCAGGACGGGGTTGGGGACATGGGATGGGGTTGGGGCCATTGTCCGGGATGCAGGACAGGGTTGGGGACACGGGACGGGGTTGGGGACATTGTCCGGGATGCAGGACATGGTTGGGGACACGGGACGGGGTTGGGGACATTGTCTGGGATGCAGGACATGGTTGGGGACACGGGACGGGGTTGGGGACATTGTCCGGGGATGTAGGACAAGGTTGGGGACTGGACAGGGTTGGGGACATTGTCCGGGATGCAGGACAGGGTTGGGGACACGGGACAGGGTTGGGGACATTGTCCGGGATGCAGGACGGGGTTGGGGACATTGTCTGGGGATGCAGGACGGGGTTGGGGACATGGGACGGGGTTGGGGACATTGTCCGGGGATGTAGGACGGGGTTGGGGACATGGGATGGGGTTGGGGACATTGTCTGGGGATGCAGGACGGGGTTGGGGACACGGGACGGGGTTGGGGACATTGTCCGGGATGCAGGACAGGGTTGGGGACACGGGACGGGGTTGGGGCCATTGTCCGGGATGCAGGACGGGGTTGGGGACATTGTCCGGGATGCAGGACATGGTTGGGGACACGGGACGGGGTTGGGGACACGGGACGGGGTTGGGGAGATTGTCCGGGATGCAGGACGGGGTTGGGGACATGGGACGGGGTTGGGGACACTGCCCGGAGTTGGGGACACGGGATGGGGACACTGCCGGGGCTTGGGGACAGGGCCAGTGACCCCCGCGTGTCCCCGCAGACATCGACGAGTGTGCCAAGGGTGACGTGTGCGGGGACGGTGGCACCTGCTCCAACGTGCCGGGCCACTACAAGTGCGAGTGCCACCCGGGCTACCGGCGCAAGGGCTCGCGGCCACCGCTCTGCGAAGGTGACACGGGGGACATCGGGATGGGGGTGGGGACAGCGGGATGGGGACACAAAGACACCAGGGACGGGGACGGGGCACCCTGGAGTGGTGAGCCCGCAGTCCAGGCTGCCGTGGGGGTTCCCCCCCGTGCACCCCCGTGTCCCCTGATGTCCCCAATGTCCCCCCGCTGCCACCCTCCCCCCCCAGACATCAACGAGTGCCTGGATGTGGGGACGTGCCCCGACTCCAAGTGTGAGAACCAACCCGGGGGCTTCGTGTGCACCCCCTGCCCCCCCGGCTTCCGCGGCCTCAACGGCGCCTGCCTCGGTCAGCACCCCCAGGGACCCCCCCTAAATCCCCTGGGACCCCCCCAAACCCCCCCCTGAATCCCCAAAATCCCTGGGACCCTTGCAAACCCTCATGGAACCTCTGGAGACCCCTTTTCCTGGAGACCCCTGTATCTGCGACCCCCCTCTTGGGGACCCCCTCCCCTTGAACCCCCTCCCCGATATCCACACGCCCCCCACCCTGGGTCCCCAACCAAGTCCCCCTCGAGAACCCCATCCCTACTCCCACCCTGTGCCTTCCCCCCCCTCCTCGGACCCCCCAGACCCCCACCCAGGCCCCCCACCCCCCTCCCTGGACCCCCCCAGACCCGCACCCAGGGTTGGGGGCTGACGGGGGTCCCCCAGACGTGAACGAGTGCGAGGCTGGGGGGCTTTGCCCCGGGGGGAGCTGCGTCAACACCCCCGGATCCTACAAGTGCCAGTGCCCCCCCGGGCTGCAGCCGGCGCGGGACCCCCCCCGCTGTCAAGGTACCCCAAAATCTGGGGGGGCTATGGGGGGGGCTGAGGGGTCTGGGGGGGTCTGGGGGTTTGTACGTGTGGGAGGTCAGTGGGGTCTGGGGGGGGTCTGGGGGGGGTTCCAGGTCTGGGGGTGGATCCGGGGGTGTTGTCTGGGTTTGGGGGGGGTCCCGCACATGGGGGTCCCGTCTTTCCCCCCCAGATATCGACGAGTGCGAGTTCGCGGCCGCCTGCGTGGGGGGGGACTGCGTGAACACGGCGGGGTCGTACCGGTGCCTGTGCCCCCCCGGCTACGCGCTGGTGCACGGCCGGCGCTGCCAGGGTGAGTGTGGAGACCCCCGAGACCCCCCCCCAAAACAGCCCCCCACACCCGAGACCCCCTCAGACCCCACTGACCCCCCCAAAACAACCCTCCCGCCCCATAACCCGCCCCCCCGGCTACGCGCTGGTGCACGGCCGGCGCTGCCAGGGTGAGTGTGTGGAGACCCCCCTCCCCAAAATAAACCCCCCAAACAGCCCCCCCGGGACTGCGCTGCCAGGGTGAGTGGGCAGAGACGCCCCCCCAAAATAACCCCCCAAAACACCCCCAAAACAGCCTCCGCACCCCCATAACCCCCCCGGATATGCGCGACCACCGCTGCCAGGGTGGGTGTGCCGAGACCAACCCCCCCCTGCATCATGCGACGGGGAGGGGCCGGGGGTCCCTGGGGGGGGTCTTTGGGGGTACCCCCCCCTTAAATCCCCCCCCCCGCCTCCAGACATCGACGAGTGCGCGCTGGACCCGGGGCTGTGCCCCCCCCCCGGCACCTGCACCAACCTCGAGGGCTCCTTCAGCTGCCGCTGCCCCCCCGGATTCGCCCCCGGCCCCGACGGGCGCCGCTGCCTCCGTGAGGGGGGGCCGGGGGCGCGGGGGGGGGCCACGGGAATGTGGGGTGCCTCTGGAGGGTCCCTGGAAAGAATGGGGGGGGGGGACCCCTGAGAGTCTGGGTGGGGGTGGGGATTCTGGGGAATCCCTGGGATTTTGGCGGGGGGGGGGGGTCTCTGGGAGTGCACAAGGGCTTTTTATGGGCTCCGGGGTGTCCTTGGGGGTCTGGGGGGGGGGGGGGTCTCTGGGAGATCCCTGGAGCTCAGGAGAGGGTGAGGGATTTCTGGGCGGGGGTCCTTGGGTCTCTGGGGTGGGGTCCCTGGGGTTCGGGGGGGAATCCTTGAAGCTCTAACGGCTCGAGGGGGGTCTCTGAGGGGTCTGGGGGGGATCCCTGGGATTCTGGGGACTCCCTGAGGTCTCCGCTGACCCCCTGTCCGCCCTCCCCCCCCCCCCCCCCCCACCGCAGCGCGGGAGCCCCCCGCCCCCCGCAAGGAGTGTTACCTGAGCCTGGAGCTGCCCGTGTTCTGCGACGCCGTTCTGGGGACAAACGTGACCCGGGGGGAGTGCTGCTGCTCCGTGGGGGCAGGGTGGGGGGACCTGTGCGAGGTGTACCCCTGCCCCCTCCCCACCTCGGGTACGGGAGGGGGTCCGGGAGTGGGGTTCGGGTGTCCCCAGCCAGGTGTGACCCCATCGCCACCCCATTTTTGGGGGGGCGCGGGGGTTGTCCCTCCCAGCAGAGTTCGTGGCGCTCTGTCCTGATAAAAGGGGGGGTCCCCGGCAGCGGTTTGGGGACAGCAGGGGCGGGTGGGGGGGGTCCCCGGGGATGGTCTGGGGGTTCCGAGGGTGGTCTCCCCCCCCTTCCTTGACCTTTTTTTCTGCCCCCCCAGCCGAGTTCGTGGCGCTCTGTCCCGACGGGAGGGGCTTCATCCAGGACGACAACGGCCTCGACTACGGGGTCCCGGCACACCGGGGTGAGACCCCCGTCCCCATCCCCCGCGGTGTCCCTGTCCCCTGCGGGTCCCCCTCTGTCCCGAGGGTCCCCGCGCGTCTCCGAGGGGGGGTCTGACCCTGATGTCGCTGTACCCCCCCCCGCTCCGGCCCCGCAGACATCGATGAGTGCGGGCTCTTCGGGGACGAGATCTGCAAGGGGGGCAAGTGCGTGAACACCCAGCCGGGCTACGAGTGCTACTGCAAGGCCGGCTTCGACTACGACAGCGCCCTGCGGCAGTGCCTGGGTGAGGGGGGGTCCCGCGGGGGTCCCTAGGGGGGGCTGGGGGCCATGGGGGGCCATGGGGAGCGAGCAGCAGGTTCCAGAAGCGACCTGGGGTGTTTGGGGGTCCCTGGGGTAGTGGAGGATCCTTGGGGCTGCTGGGGATTCTGGGGTGTTTGGGGGGGGGGTCCCTGAGGTGTTGGGGGGTCCCTGCAGTGCCAAGGGAATCCCTGGGGGTCCCTGCAGGTCCTGGCGATGTTGGGGGGGTTCCTGGGGATTCCCGCGTTCCTTGCGGGTTCCGGGGATTTTGGGGGGACGCTCGCTCTGCCTGAGGGTCCCCCCAGAAACCCCCCCCCGTCGCCCCCTCCCCAGACGTGGACGAGTGTCTGGACGAGTCGAACTGCGTGGACGGGGCGTGCGAGAACACGCGCGGCTCCTTCCGCTGCACCTGCGGGCCGGGGGCGCGGTACCACCCGGGGCTGCGGCGCTGCCTCCCCGCCCCCGAGCACGGTGAGACCCCCCCGAGCATCGGGAGAGCCCCCCCCAGGCATGCTGAGACCCCCCCCCGGGCACATTGAGACCCCCTGAGGGACCGCGGTGGGTACGGAGGGGGTGGGGAGTGCCAGGGACCACCGGGGGCTGCGGTGCTGCGTCCCTGCCCCCGGGCACGGGGAGAGCCCTCCGGGCACGGGGAGACCCCCCCGGGCACGGGGAGAGCCCCCCAGGCACGGGGAGACCCCCGGGGGGGCCGGGGTTGTGCGGGGGGAGTGGGGGTGGCTGCGCAAGGGACGCATCCAGGGGACCCCCCCCCAGACATCGATGATTGCCGGAATTTTTGGGCGGGGTGGGGGGGGGGGGTGTGTGTGTGGAAATTTGGGGGGTCTACGGGGAGGGGTTTGAAGGTTCCTGACCTGTGTCCCCCTCCCCCCCACCCCGTACCCGCAGAACGCCCCCCGCCGCCGGACCGGCCCCCCCCGGAGCGGCGGGACGTGTGCTGGCAGCGGCGGGGGGACGAGGGGGTCTGCGGGGCGCCCCTCGGGGGGGGACCCCTCACGCTGGACGAGTGCTGCTGCCGGGGGGGGGCCGGCTGGGGCCCCCACTGCCGGCCCTGCCCCCCCCGGCCCCCAGGTGATTGCGGGGAGTCTGGGGGAGGGGGTATGGGGGTGTCCTGGAGGGGTTTGGGGAGGGCTGTAGGGTCCTAGGGGGGATTTGGGGTCTCTGGGGTGGGGCTAGGGGGGTCCTGGGGAGGACGGGGGGGGTCGACGGGATAAGGGGGGAGTTGAGGGGGTCCTGGGTGGGATGGGGGGGATTTGGGTGGGATGTGTCTGGGGGGTTCCCGATGGGATCTGGGGGTCTCTGGGAGCTGGGGTTGTCCCCATGGGTTGATGGGGGGGTCTCTATGGGATCTGGAGAAGCTGCTGAGGGTCCTGGGGGCGGGGGGCGCTCGGAGGGGCAGGGGCTGACATGGGGGTCCCCCCCAGGCCTGCCGTGCCCCCCCTTGCAGAGCGAGAGCAATTCCTTCTGGGACGTGAGCCCCCTCGGCCTGGGGGGGCCCCGCAGAGGTTGGACTCCAAAACCCACACCCCCAACCCCTCCCCAGGACCCCCAAACCCCCTGGGATTCCACCCCGGGACCCCCCAACCCCAGGACCCCAAATTCAGAACGGAGACCCCCACTTTGGGGACCCCAAACCTCGGCTTTGTGCCTCTCCAACCCGTTGTCCCCTCCCCGCCGTGAGACCCCAAACCTGGCCCTAAACCCCCTTAACCGGGACCCCCAGCCCAACCCCCCCTGCACCCCTTGGAGCTGGGATCCCCCAGACCCCCCCGTGCCCCCCCCCCAGGTGACGACAGCTCCGAGGAGGACTCTGCCGAGTGTCCCTGTCCCGGGGGGATCCCCGGCCGCTGCCTCCGCTCCCCCCGGGGGGGCTGCGAGTGCCCCCCCGGCTTTCAACCGGACCCCACCCGCACCCGCTGTCTCGGTGAGACCCCTCCCCCAGAAAATGGAGACCCCCCCCCGAAACCCTCCCTGGGACCCCCCTGAGTGACCCCCAAACCCCCCTGGGACCCAGGGTTCTGCAGGGGTGGGAGGTGGGGAGGGGGTCAGGACCCCATCTTCTCTCGGGTCCCCTAAATATTGGGGACCCCAGGGGGGGTCTGGGGGTCCCCGATGCCCCCCAACGCCAGTGGGTGCTGTGGCTTTGTGGGGGGGGGATTTGGGGGTCCCAGGGGGTATTTTTGGGCTTCCTGTTCCCACCACACATCGGTGAGTGCCGAGACCCCCGCGGGGGGGGGGGGGGGTGGGGGAAGTTTAGGGGTTCCATGGGGGGAACGTTGGGAGTGCCAGGGGGTTATTTCGGGGGTCCCTGACCTGTGTGTCCCCTCGTCCCAGATATCGACGAGTGTCGGGACCCCCGGGGGGGTCCCCGCTGTCCCCGCGAGCGCTGCATCAACACGAGCGGCTCCTTCCGCTGCGCCTGCAAAGCCGGGACCACCCGGGCCCGCCCGGGGGGGCTCTGCCTGCCCCAGCGCCGCTGAAACCCCCCCGGAGACCCTCCGGGACCTCCCCGGGACCACCCGGGCCCGGCCCCAGCGCCGCTGAGCCCCCCCCCCGGGACTCTCCGGGACGCCCCCGGACCCCAATAAAGGACGTGGGGGAACGGCCCCAGCGCCGCTGCGTGGATGGTGGGGGCTGGGAGGGATTTGGGGGGTGATTTTGGAGATTTGGGCAGTTTGGGAGGATTTGGGGGGATGGGGAGGGGGTTTGGGGCACTTGGGGGGTGAGAGAGGGGATTTTGAGGGGGGATTGTGGCAATTCGGGGCACTTGGGGCAGGATTCGGGGGGAGGTGGGGGCGATTGGGGGTGAAATCGGGGGGATTTGGGAGTGGATTTGGGGGTGAAATCGGAGGAATTTGGGGCTGAAATCGGGGGGATTTGGGGGTGAATTTGGGGGTGAAACCGGGGGCATTTGGGGCTGAAATCGGGGGGATTTGGGGGTGAATTTGGGGGGATTTGGGGGTGGATTTGGGGGGATTTGGGGGTGAAATTGGGGCGATTTGGGGGTGGATTTGGGGAGATTTGGGAGTGAAATCGGGGGGATTTGGGGGTGAAATTGGGGGGCATTTGGGGGTGAAATTGGGGGGATTTGAGGTGAAATCGGGGGCATTTGGGGGGTGCATTTGGGGGGGATTTGGGGGTGGATTTGGGGGGATTTGGGGGTGAAATTGGGGGGATTTGGGGGTGAAATTGGGGCGATTCGGGAGGAAGTCGAGGCCACGCCCACCGCACAAGCCACGCCCACCGCACAAGCCACGCCCACTCCACCGCGCCCACCAAGACCACGCCCACCAAAGGCCACACCCCGGGCGCTCGTCCAATCGCGGCCGGCGGCGCGCGCAGGCCCCGCCCACTCCCGTCGTGCCCCGCGCTGCCCGCGCCGGCGGCGGCCGCGGTGAGGGGCGGGGGCGGGGGGCTCGGGGGTCCCGGTACCGGGAGGGCTTTGGGGGTGTCAGGACCGGGCTTGGGGAGGGTCTGAGCGGGTCCTGGGTGGGCACCGGGACGGCGGGGCCTTGGGGGGAGGGTCTCGGGTGGTCCCCGAGCGTTTCCGCTGCTCTGGGGGTTGCGGGAAGGGGCGGGTCCGTCCGCGACGCTTCCCCCAGTCCCCCTCACAGCCCCCCAGGCCTGAGCCCCTCTCTGCCCCTGTGACCCCCCCGCCCCACACACGCCCCTGCCCTTGTGCCCCCCTCAGTCCCTCTCACGGGCTCGGGCCCCGCCAGCCGCTGCTGTTCCTCCCCCCTCCTTGCTCTGTCCCGGCTGTGGTGCCTTGGGACCCCCCCCGTATCCCCCCCCATTTTCCCCTGGGACCCCCCACCCATTCCCCCACCATGGGGCTGAATCCCTGGCAGAAGGCGCTGCTCCTGCTCCCCTCTGTGCCCTCCACTGAGCCCCCGAGTCCCCCCCAATAATTCCCCTCAAGCCCCCCCCATTTCCCCCCCGACCCCTCTATTCCACACCCCACCCTGAATCCCCATTTCCCCCCTGACCCCTCTATTCCACCCCACCCCGAATCCCCATTTCCCCCCTGACCCCTCTATTCCACCCCACCCCGAATCCCCATTTCCCCCCGACCCCTCTATTCCACATCCCCGAATCCCCATTTCCCCCCTGACCCCTCTATTCCCCCCCCCGAGTCCCCATTTCCCCCCTGACCCCTCTATTCCACCCCCCCCGAATCCCCATTTCCCCTCCTGACCCCTCTATTCCACCCCCCCCGAATCCCCATTTCCCCCCCCGACCCCTCTATTCCACACCCCACCCTGAATCCCCATTTCCCCCCTGACCCCTCTATTCCACCCCACCCCGAATCCCCATTTCCCCCCTGACCCCTCTATTCCACCCCACCCCGAATCCCCATTTCCCCCCGACCCCTCTATTCCACATCCCCGAATCCCCATTTCCCCCCTGACCCCTCTATTCCCCCCCCCGAGTCCCCATTTCCCCTCCTGACCCCTCTATTCCACCCCCCCCGAATCCCCATTTCCCCTCCTGACCCCTCTATTCCACCCCCCCCAAATCCCCATTTCCCCCCCCCGACCCCTCTATTCCACCCCACCCCGAATCCCCATTTCCCCCCCGACCCCTCTATTCCCCCCCCGAATCCCCATTTCCCCCCTGACCCCTCTATTCCCCCCCCGAATCCCCATTTCCCCCCTTGACCCCTCTATTCCCCCCCCGAATCCCCATTTCCCCTCCTGACCCCTCTATTCCACACCCCACCCCGAATCCCCATTTCCCCCCCGACCCCTCTATTCCCCCCCCGGAATCCCCATTTCCCCCCTGACCCCTCTATTCCCACCCCGAATCCCCATTTCCCTTCCTGACCCCTCTATTCCACATCCCCAAATCCCCATTTCCCTTCCTGACCCCTCTATTCCACCCCACCCCGAATCCCCATTTCCCCCCTGACCCCTCATTCCCCCCCCGAATCCCCATTTCCCCCCCTGACCCCTCTATTCCCCCCCCCGAATCCCCATTTCCCCCCTGACCCCTCTATTCCATCCCCCCCAAATCCCCATTTCCCCTCCTGACCCCTCTATTCCCCCCCCGAATCCCCATTTCCCCCCTGACCCCTCTATTCCATCCCCCCCAAATCCCCATTTCCCCTCCTGACCCCTCTATTCCCCCCCCCGAATCCCCATTTCCCCCCTGACCCCTCTATTCCACCCCCCCCGAATCCCCATTTCCCCTCCTGACCCCTCTATTCCCCCCCCCGAATCCCCATTTCCCCCCCTGACCCCTCTATTCCACATCCCCCCGGAATCCCCATTTCCCCTCCTGACCCCTCTATTCACCCCGCCCCAAATCCCCATTTCCCCTCCTGACCCCTCTATTCCCACCCCAAATCCCCATTTCCCCCCTGACCCCTCTATTCCACATCCCCCCCGAATCCCCATTTCCCCCCTGACCCCTCTATTCCACACCCCACCCCGAATCCCCATTTCCCCCCTGACCCCTCTATTCCCCCCCCGAGTCCCCATTTCCCCCCCTGACCCCTCTATTCCCCCCCCCCGAATCCCCATTTCCCCCCCGACCCCTCTATTCCCCCCCCGAATCCCCATTTCCCCCCCTGACCCCTCTATTCCCCCACCCCAAATCCCCATTTCCCCCCCTGACCCCTCTATTCCCCCCCCGAATCCCCATTTCCCCCCTTGACCCCTCTATTCCACCCCCCCCAATCCCCATTTCCCCCCTGACCCCTCTATTCCCACCCCGAATCCCCATTTCCCTTCCTGACCCCTCTATTCCACATCCCCAAATCCCCATTTCCCTTCCTGACCCCTCTATTCCACCCCGCCCCGAATCCCCATTTCCCCTCCTGACCCCTCTATTCCACATCCCACCCCGAATCCCCATTTCCCCCCTGACCCCTCTATTCCCACCCCGAATCCCCATTTCCCTTCCTGACCCCTCTATTCCACATCCCCAAATCCCCATTTCCCTTCCTGACCCCTCTATTCCACCCCGCCCCGAATCCCCATTTCCCCTCCTGACCCCTCTATTCCACACCCCACCCCGAATCCCCATTTCCCCCCCTGACCCCTCTATTCCCACCCCAAATCCCCATTTCCCCCCCTGACCCCTCTATTCCACATCCCCCCCGAATCCCCATTTCCCCCCTGACCCCTCTATTCCACCCCCCCCCAAATCCCCATTTCCCCCCTGACCCCTCTATTCCACATCCCCCCCGAATCCCCATTTCCCCCCTGACCCCTCTATTCCACATCCCCCCCAAATCCCCATTTCCCCCCCGACCCCTCTATTCCACCCCCGAATCCCCATTTCCCCTCCTGACCCCTCTATTCCCACCCCACCCCGAATCCCCATTTCCCCCCTGACCCCTCTATTCCACATCCCCCCCGAATCCCCATTTCCCCTCCTGACCTCTCTATTCCCCCCCCGAATCCCCATTTCCCCCCTGACCCCTCATTCCCCCCCCGAATCCCCATTTCCCCCCCTGACCCCTCTATTCCCCCCCCGAATCCCCATTTCCCCTCCTGACCCCTCTATTCCCCCCCCCCGAATCCCCATTTCCCCCCTGACCCCTCTATTCCACCCCCCCGAATCCCCATTTCCCCCCCTGACCCCTCTATTCCACATCCCCCCCAAATCCCCATTTCCCCCCTGACCCCTCTATTCCACCCCACCCCGAATCCCCATTTCCCCCCCTGACCCCTCTATTCCACCCCCCCGAATCCCCATTTCCCCCCCTGACCCCTCTATTCCACCCCCCCAAATCCCCATTTCCCCCCTGACCCCTCTATTCCACATCCCCCCCAAATCCCCATTTCCCCCCTGACCCCTCTATTCCACATCCCCCCCAAATCCCCATTTCCCCCCTGACCCCTCTATTCCACATCCCCCCGAATCCCCATTTCCCCCCTGACCCCTCTATTCCACATCCCCCCCGAATCCCCATTTCCCCCCTGACCCCTCATTCCCCCCCCAAATCCCCATTTCCCCCCTGACCCCTCGTTCCCCCCAGGCCCCACCATGGGGCTGAAGCCCTGGCAGAAGGCGCTGTTCCCTCTCCGCTCCGTGGCCGCCGTGGTGCGGCTCTTCGAGGCCGAGCTGCGCCAGCCCGAGCCCGACCTGGTGCTGCTCTCGCTGGTCCTGGGCTTCGTGGAGCATTTCCTGGCCGTCAACCGCGTCCTCCCCACCAACGTTCCCGGGCTCACCTTCGAGTCTCGGCCCGGGCCGGACCCCCAGACCCGGCTGTACTTCCCGGTGGCCGAGCTGTCCATCGTGGCCGCGCTCTACGCCCGCTTCACGGCGCAGATCCGGGGGGCCGTGGACCTGTCCCTGTACCCCCGGCCCGACGGCTGCTCCTCCCGGGACCTCGTCCGGAAAGTGTCCGATGTCATCTGGAACAGCCTCAGCCGCTCCTACTTCAAGGACCGGGCTCACATCCAGTCCCTCTTCAGCTTCATCACGGGTGAGGAGGGGTCCTGGGGGGGGGTCATGGGAGGGGCTGGGGTCCCACCTGGAGCAGCCTGAGCTGCTCCTGCTTCAAGGGCCGGGTGGACATCGTGTCCTTCTTCAGCTTTGTCACTGCTGGGGGGGCCCTCACACCTGTGTCCCCTCCTTGAGGGACAGCTTGGGGGTGATGGGGGGGTTCAGGGGGGCTGTGTGTCCCCCTGAACCCCGCCGTGTCCCCCCAGGTACGAAGCTGGACAGCTCGGGGGTGGCCTTCGCCGTGGTCGGGGCCTGCCAGGTGCTGGGGCTGCCGGACGTGCACCTGGCCCTGAGCGAGGACCACGCCTGGGTGGCCTTCGGGGCCGGGGGGTCCCAGACCGCCGAGGTCACCTGGCACGGGAAGGGCAACGAGGACAGGAGGGGACAGCCCGTGCAGGCCGGGGTGGCCGAGAGGGTATGGGGGGGACACGGGGGGTGGGGGGGGGTTCGTGGGGATGGTGGGGAGATGGGGCAGGGCTGAGAGGGTGGGGGGAATGAGGGGACAGGGCTACGAGGGCAGGGGGTCCCCATGGGGACAAGGATGGGAAGGGGGCCAGGGGGGTTCCAGGGGGAAGCCCTGGGATAGACAGCATTGTCAGTGCGGGGATGGGGCACAGGTGGAGATGTCACCTGTGTCACCTGTGTCACCTGTGTCACCTGTGCCCCCCATCCCCCAGAGCTGGCTGTACCTGAAGGGGTCGTACCTGCGCTGCACGCGGCACATGGAGGTGGCGTTTATGGTGTGCGCCATCAACCCGTCCATCGACGGCCACACCGACAGCCTGGAGCTGCTGCAGCTGCAGCAGGTGTGGGGCAGGGCTGGGGCGGGGCTGGGCCAGGTGTGGGGCAGCTGAGGGGCACCCCCAAATCTCTCCCTCTTCTCCCCCGCAGCGCCTGCTGTGGCTGCTCTACGACATGGGGCACCTGGACAGGTGAGAGGGACCCCCAACCTGCCACGGGGCTGCCCCTCAAGCTGCCCTGGGGCCCCCCCAACCCGCCGTGGGGCCGCCCCCCACCTGCCCCACAGGTACCCCATGGCGCTGGGGAACCTGGCTGACCTGGAGGAGCTGGAGCCCACCCCCGGCAGACCCGACCCCCTCACCCTGTACCACCAGGTGACCATGGCGGGGGGTGTTTTGGGGACTCAGAGGCGTGCCCAGGTGTGTGCCCAGGTGTGTCCTGAGCCCTCCCCGCTGCCCCCAGGGCATCCACTCGGCTCGTACCTACTACAACAACGAGCACATCTACCCCTACCTGTACCTGGCCGGCTTCCACTGCCGCAACAAGAACGTCAAGGAGGCCCTGGAGGCCTGGGCTGACACGGCCACCGTCATCCAGGAGTGAGTGGGGGGCTCTGGGGGGGCATTTGGGGGTCCTGGGGGGGGTCCTAGGAGGTACCTGTGGGGTCCCACTCCTCCCCCTGGGGCTGGGCTGGGGGGAGTTCCCTCCCTCCTGTGGGGCTGCTGGGGGGTGCTCTGGATTTTGGGGGGCCCTTGGGGGGGTCACCAGCGCCCACTTTGGGGGGGGTCCATGTGCCCCCTACGGCTGTGGGTGGCCTGTGCCGACCCAGAGTCGAGTTCTTGGGGTCCCCCCTCCTTTGTGGGAAGCGCCCCAAGCCCCATGTGCCCCCCAAGCCCACGGGGCAGCCCCCCAAGGCCCCCCCTGCCCCCCCCCCCCCAGCTACAATTACTGCCGGGAGGACGAGGAGATCTACAAGGAGTTCTTTGACGTGGCCAACGATGTCATCCCCAACCTGCTCAAGGAGGCGGCGGCCGAGCCCCCCCCGGGGGCTGAGGTGGGACCTGGACTTGGGGACCCCCAGATTTGGGGGGGGGGTCGCTGGGTGGGGGAGGGGGTTCCTGCCCGGGGTGGGTTTTCCTGCTGTGTTTGGAGGGGAGGGGATATGTGGGGATGTCCCCAGGACATACGGGGTGGGTCCTACCTGTGTGTGGGGGGGTATTTTGGGGTGCTAGAGGGGGAGTCCCACATCTGGAGGGGTCTGAATTTGGGGGTCCCCGCTGGCAGACACCCCCCAGCTCCCAGTGTGGCGGGGTGGTGGTGCCCCTGCCTCCCCGCTCCCTGCATTTGAGGGGTTCCCCCTCCCACCTTTGGGGGTCCCCCTCTGACTCGGGGGGTCCGCAGGGGGCCCCCGGGGGTCTCCCAGCCCTGCAGGACCCCGAGTGCTTCGCTCACCTGCTGCGGTTCTACGACGGCATCTGCAGGTGGGAGGAGGGGAGCCCCACGCCCGTCCTGCACGTGGGCTGGGCCACCTTCCTCGTGCAGTCCCTCGGCCGCTTCGATGGCCAGGTGAGGCCTTTTGGGGGGGGTCCCCTGGGGGTTTGGGGGGGCCCTGGGGGCAGGGGTGCTCCCCCCACGTCCTGCATGGTGGCTGGGCCACCTTCCTCGTCCAGTTCCGTGGTCGCTTTGATGTCCACGGGAGGGCTTTGAGGGGTCTTGAGTGGGTTCTGGAGTCCCCAGTGTCCACTTTGGGGCATCCCCCAGGGATTTGGGGTGTCCTGAGTGGGCTCTGGGGTCCCCAATGTCCTCCTTGGAGTATCCTGAGTGGGCTCTGGGTTCCCCTTTCTCTTCTTTGGGGCATCCCTGGGGATTTGGGGGGTCCTGAGTGGGCTCTGAGGTCCCCAGTGTCCTCCCTGGAGGGTCCTGAGTGGGCTCTGGGTTCCCCCATCTCATCTTTGGGGCATCCCTGGGGATTTGGGGGGTCCTGAGTGGGCTCTGGGGTCCCCAATGTCCTCCCTGGAGGGTCCTGAGTGGGCTCTGGGTTCCCCTTTCTCTTCTTTGGGGCATCCCTGGGGATTTGGGGGGTCCTGAGTGGGCTCTGAGGTCCCCAATGTCCTCCCTGGAGGGTCCTGAGTGGGCTCTGGGTTCCCCTATCTCTTCTTTGGGGCATCCCTGGGGATTTGGGGGGTCCTGAGTGGGCTCTGGGTTCCCCCATCTCATCTTTGGGGCATCCCTGGGGATTTGGAGGGTCCTGAGTGGGCTCTGGGGTCCCCAATGTCCTCCCTGGAGGGTCCTGAGTGGGCTCTGGGGGGTCCCCAATGTCCTCCTTGGAGGGTCCTGAGTGGGCTCTGGGCTCCCCCACGTCCTCCTTGGGGTCCCCAAAAACCTCTGGGGGGGCTCCAAGTTCCTCCCTGCCTCCCATCGTGACCCTCCGAGCCCCTCTGTGTCCCCCCGGCGTCCCCCCCGTGCGTTCCCAGGTGACCCCCCCGTGCCCCCCAGGTGCGCCAGCAGGTGACCCTGCTCTCAGAGGACCCTGCCCCCCCCGAGGCGGATTTGGGGGGCTCCGAGGACCCCCGTGACGGCCGCCGCCGCGGCCCCCGCCGCGAATCCAAACCCGAGGAGCCGCCCACCCCCAAAAAATCCGGGGAGCGCCGCCCCCCTCCCCGTGCCCCCCGCCCCGAGGAGACCCCGCCGCCCCCTCCCACGGCACCCCCGGCCCCGGGGACCCCCGGGCCGGCCCCGCCCGCGCCCCCCCCGGGGCCGGTGCTGCGGTTCCGCTCGCAGAAGATGCGGGGGATGAAGGAGCTGCTGCGGGCGGCCAAGGTCAACTCGAGCGCCATCAAACTGCAGCTCACGGCTCAGTCCCAGGTGCAGCCGCGCCGCCCCCGCGCCCCCCCCGGCGCCTACCCCCTGCCCTTCCTCAAGAGACCCCGCAAAGGTTCCTAGGGATCCCCCAAAAAGCCCAAAATCCCAGCCCAGACCTGCCCCGGCTGCAGCCACGCCGTTCCCATCGCCAACAGAGGGCGGGAAGAGTCCTCTGGGGCTGCTCCAAAGCTTTTTAGGGAGCCCAAAAATAGCTGGGAGACCCAGTGGCCCCCCCTGCCTTTCCTCAGGAGACCCCAAAAAGGGTCGCAGGGATCCCCAAAAACCCCCAAATCCCTCTCCAGATGCCAGCCCACCTGGGACTGCTGGCGCACGTGCAGAGAACCCAAAAAGGGGTCGTAGGGAACCCCAAAATCTGCGGGCACGGGGGGTCCTGAGTGCGCCCTGGAGTTTCCCGTGGCCTCTTGGGGGTCTCCAGGGTCCCCCTGTGCCAGCATCGAAGCCACCCCCCCCCCGTCTGCCCCCAACACCCACCCCCAGCATCACCCCCAGTCCTTCCTGGAGGCGTCCCAAAAAGGACTGGGACCCCCCCGAAATGCCAGGGAGACACCCCCAAATCCATCTCCCATCTTCTGCCCCTCCTCAAGAGCCCCCAGAATCCCTGAGAGGGGTCCAGAGCCCTGGAATTGGGACTGGGAGCCCCTCTTAGCGATTTTGGGGGCTCTTGGGGTGGAGGATTTGGGGGGTAGGGGGGTGGGCAGCACAGCCCCTGTCCCTCCCGAGAGCCCGAGCCCCCCCAGAGGTTCTGAGCCCCCCAGAATGGGAGGGATTTGGGGTGGAACAAGGTCGGGGGTACAATGGGCTGGGGATGGAAGATTTTGGGGGTGGCGGGAATTTTGGGGTGCAGGTGGCCTCAGGGGCTTTAGAGGGGGGTTTTGGGGAGCAGTGGGGGAGGGGGCTCGGGCAGAGGATTTTGGGGGGGCTCGGACGCAGCCTAGTGTTGGGGTGCCCACCACGAGGCCTTTGGGACCCCACACGCGGACTCTGGGGGGTCCCGCATTTGAGGGATCCGGGGAGGGGGGGGGTCCGAGACACGGGGTGAAGGGGAGGAGATAAAATAATTAATAATAAAGTGTCGCTGGTTTTACCGAGCGCCTCGTTCTGTTTGTGATTTGGGGGTGGGGGGGGAACGGACCCTGTGAGGGGGCGGCTCCCATGATCCTCCGCGCCGAGGCGGGGGGGCGGGGGGGGGAGCGTTCCGGCCGAACTCCCGCGATACTTCGCGAGAGGTTTTGGCGGGCCGCGCTCCCGCCCGCCCTCCGCTCCCGCTTCCACCAATCAGCGCGCGTCTTCCCTGAGCGACGGCTGAAGCAGCCAATCAGCTGCGCCCGGCCAAAGTCTAGTGCAGTCGTCACTCTCGCCCGGCACGGGGTCTCCCGCCGTCCCCGTCCGGGGGCGCGGGGCGTGGCGTGATGCAGCCAATGGCGGCGGAGCCCCCGCGGCGGGTCCCGCCCTCCGCCGCGCCACCCAATCGCCGCTCGCCGCTCGTGCCCCCCCTCCCCCGCGCTCTGCCTGAGCGACGCCCCCGCCGGCCAATCCCCGCCGCCAGCGCCTCAGCGACGGCCTCCGCCCCCGCTCCTGCGCGCTGGCCAATCCCCGCGGCCGCCGACAGGACGGGCAGCTCCTTCAGCCAATCGTAACGCGCACCACCGTTGAGCGACAGGCGGCGCGGCCAATCAGCGCGGCGCGCGCGGCGCGGCGGCGTGGAAGGTTCGCGAAGGCCGCGCGGGGGCCGTTCTATGGCGACCGGGGCGAGCGCGGCCCAGCCCGGCCCCGCTCCCGGCCCCGCCGCCCCCCGCGCCCCCATGGCCGCCGCCGCCTTCCCTTTCGCGGCGCTGCCGCCTCCGCCGCCTCCTCCGCCGCCGCCTCCGCCACCTCCGCAGCCGCAGCCACCGGCGCAGCCGCCGCCGCCTCCACCTCCGCCTGCGCAGGCCCCGGGCGGCCCCGCGGCCCCGCAGCCCCCGGGCGGCCCCGCGGCCCCTCAGCCGCCGCCCGCCGCTCCCTACGGGCAGTTCCGCTTCCCGTCGCCGCCGCCCGGCCATGACCCGCCCGCGGCCCCCGCGGGGGCCCCGCCGGCCGCCCCCGCCGCCCCCCCCCAGCCCGCGGGGGCCCCGCAGCAGCCGCGGCCCGAGGAGGGCGCGGGCGCCGGGCCGGGAGATGCGGGGGGACGGGCGGGCGCCGCGCACAAGCCCCGGAGGGCAGGTACGGCCCGGGGGGGGGGGCTGGTTCGGGGCGCGGGGGACGAGGATCGGGGGGTGGGGGCTTTATCCGGGACCCCCGGGAAGAAGCGCAGCCCGGGGGGAGTCGTGGAGAGGCCCTGGGGGGCGTCCCGGGATTAGAACCCCCTCAGTCTGGCGATTTCCGCACTTTAACCGCTCTAGTGTGGAGGGTCCCTGCGCTGTAACCCCCCGACTTGCAGGTGCCCGGGTTGTAACCCCCCGATTTTGGGGCTCTCTGGGCTCTGATCCCCCCGGCGCGGGGGGGTCCCGCCGTCTCCACCCCCCCACCCTCCCCCCCGCCGGCCGGGACACGTGTCAGGACACGCGAGGCCAAGATGGAGCCCGGGGAGGCGGGGGGAGCCCTTGGAACGGGACCCCCAAACCCTCCCCCGGAGAACGGAGCGTCCCCTCGGACCCCCCCCAAAACCTCGGACCCTCCCTCCCAGATCCCCTGTCAGGGACAGCGACCCCCCCTTCATGTCCCCCCGGTGGGGACGGGGCTTTCTTGGGGACCCCCCGGCTCCCCCCCCCCCGAACACCCTCCCCATGTCCCCCCCTCAGGAGGGGTCTGTGCTGCCAGGTTTGCCCAAATCCCGTGTTTTTTCCCCCAGACTTCCCGCGGAAGCGGAAGCGCAGCCGCTGGAACCAAGACTCGCTGGAGCAGAAGACGGTGATCCCCGGGATGCCCACGGTGATCCCGCCCGGGCTGACGCGCGAGCAGGAGCGTGCCTACATCGGTAACGGTTTGGGGGGAAAAGCAGCGGGTTTGGGGGTCACCGGCCCCGGCTTTGGGGTCAGAACACGGGGTTTAGGGTCACATTTCCTCCCCTCCCGGGGCTGAGGTGCGAGTAGGAGCACGCCCGCATCGGTAACGGTATGGGAGGAAAATGGGATTTTGGGGTCAGAACCCCCCTCGGGATTCTGGGGCTAAAGCTCCAGGATTTGGGATTAGAACCCCCACACTCACATCAGTAACACCCGCAAATTTGGGACTAAATCTGGGGGGTTTGGGGTCAGAAACCCCCCCGGGTTTGGGATCAGAACCACCCCCCTGCCGGGGCGTGGGGTCAGAATCCCACCAGGATTTGGGGTTAGAACCCCCCTGGGATTCAGGGCCAGAACCCCGCCAGGGACTTTGGGGGAGTGGATTGAATCCAAAACTTGCAATTTTGGGCAATAATGTGCAGGTTCAGGTGAAAATGTATCATTTTAATGCAACAATCTCTTGGTTAACAACGTTCTGGTTTTTGGCAGTAATGTATTTTTAGGTGCTATTGTGTTGTTTTAAAGTAACAATGTGCTGATAACCTTTATTTTTGGTAATAATCAGGTGTTTTAGGCAATAATGACAGTGTTTAATTACGTCTCTTGTTCTAGGTAATAACAGTTGCTTTTTTTAGTAATAGTCATGTGTTTTGGGTAATAACGTGGTTATTTTAGGCAATGTCTATTTTTTTAGGAATAATCTCTTGTTTTAGGTAAAAGTGTGGTTCTTTTAGATAAAACTGTGGTTGTTTTAGGTAATAACTTTTACCTTTTGTAGAAATAATCTCGCATTTTAGGTGACAGTGTGGTATTTTAGGAAATAATGTCTTTTTTTGTGACTGATAATCTTCTGTTTTAGGTAATAATGTCTGGTTTTATGATAACAATGTCTAGTTTTTCCATAAGAATGCCAGGAGGTTTGGTAATAATGTGCTTTTTTTGGGTAATCCTGTGATTTTTTTGATAACAATGTGATTTTTTTTTTCTGTTGTGATAACC
Source organism: Aphelocoma californica (assembly GCA_028536675.1). Taxonomy (NCBI): domain Eukaryota; kingdom Metazoa; phylum Chordata; class Aves; order Passeriformes; family Corvidae; genus Aphelocoma; species Aphelocoma californica. The sequence goes on along the minus strand of JAQMYR010000046.1, from coordinate 1,222,953 downwards.
TGCTTTTTTTGGTAACGATGTGTTTTTTGGGGTAACAGTGTGTTTTTTGGGGTAATAACTTGCTGTCAATGCTAAGAAGGTGTATTTTTCTGCTAATAATGTCAATTTTAGGTAACAACACCTGGTTTTTCTCACTGTAACCATTTGGTTTTAGGGCAGTAATGCCTGTTTTTGGTACCATGGAGCCGGTGTAGGTAGGAAAAAAAAAAAAAGGAGTTTTAACCCGGCCAAGCCAGGCTGAGGCAGGAGGATTTTTGGGGGAGGAACGGTTTGGTTTTTTTTTTTTTGGTTTTTTGTTTTTGTTTTGTTTTGTTTTGTTTTGTTTTCTTTGGTTTTGGGGCAAAATGTGGGTGTTTTGTAACTGTGTCTCTCTCACCTCTCCGGGACCGGGTTCCTTCCAGTGCAACTGCAGATCGAAGACCTGACCCGCAAACTGCGCACGGGAGACCTGGGCATCCCCCCTAACCCCGAGGACAGGTCGGGACCTCCCCCCCCTGCCCCCCCGGGCACCCCCCCGGGCCCCCCCGAGACCTGGGCACCCCCCAGTGACCCCCCCCGGGCCCCCCGTGAGCCGCAAGCAGCGCACGGGAGACCCCTGGGTGCGCCCCGCCCCCCAGGACAGCTCGGGACCCCCATTTCCCACCCCCGAGATTTTGGGGGTGCTGCTCTGGACCAACCCCCCCTCCCCAAAATAATTCAGGGTCCCCCCCTGCTTTGAGGGTGCTGCTCTCTGCACCTCGCTGAGCCCGGCCTGGGCTTCGTTACCTGCGGATTAACGACCCACGGCGGCGGCTTAATGAGCTCTGGGGGCTTAACGAGGCCCTGGCCCCAAAGCGCCCCCTTTTTCCTCTCTTCTCCCCCCCCCCCCCCCCCCTTTTCACCCCAATTCGGCTCTGGGGGGGGGCACAGCTGCCATTGCCCCTGCAAAGGGCCAAATTCCCCCCTCCCTCATTCCTCTCTTCACCTTTTCCACCTGTTTTAGCCCCATTTTTCTGTCACAGGGCAAGACTGGGGTCCCTCCAACCCACGGGACCCTCACCCCTGGGGGACCCCTGCTCTCGGGGGGGGTCCCCAACCTTGGAGGGGTCCCCAGCTCTATGGGGGTCCCTCGCCTTCCAGGGGTCCCCAACCCCGGGGGGGTCCCTGTGTCCTCAGGGATCCCTCACCTCTCGGGGGTCCCTCACCTTGTGTGGGGGTCCCTCACCCCGTGGGGGCCGGGGGGGCCCTCCCGAGTCCCAGGACCGGGGGAGGGGGACACCCTCTGGCCCCCCAAGGTTTTGGGGCTCACCCCACCCCCCCCCTCCCCAGCCCCAGGTTTTGGGGGTCTCCCAGGTTTGGGGGGGGCGCAGGCCCCCCGCGCTAACCCAGCCTTGCTCCTGCAGCGCCCCGGGCCGAGGCCGCTCCCCCGCTGCGGCGTCGTTAGCGCTGGTTGGGGGGGGAATTAATTAATGAATTAACGATTAATCACGAGCGGGGACAGTGACGTCGCAGTTCCACCGAGGACCCGGCTGCTGCCAACCCCGAAAAGTCGCTTTTTCCCCCCAAACCGGGGGCAGGTTCGACTGTCGCCCGCGCCGGCTGTTTTTGGAGGATCCGCCTTAATCTCTTCCCTTCTTGCAGCCGCTGCCAAAATTCGCTATTTTGGGGGGGGAGGGGAGCCAAGGGCCGATTTAACCAAACCCGAGCGATTCTGACTCTTTTTTTTTTTTTTTTTTTTTTTTTCCTTCCTCACTGATAATTCTGATTTTTAATCATAATCTGATTTTCTCACCCCGACACGGCTCAGCTCAAGCGACCTTGACTCTTCCCTCCGGGGCTGCCAAAGCCACGCGGCCCCCCCAGACAGGGACCTTTTCCTCCTAGAAACCGGGAAATTGGGCAAAACCGGGGGAGAACTGGGCACAAGCAGGGAGAAAAGGAGCAGGAACGGGGCAAAGCCAGGGAGAAACAACAAAACCGGGGACAAAGGGGCCAAACCCTGACCCAGCAAAGGCCAAACCGCAGAGAAATGGGCAAAGAGGGGCCGCTGGTTTGGGGAGGGGGAGGGCTGTGCTCTGCTGGCCTTAATTGGGCACTAATTAATGCTCCCCCCCCCCAATTATCCCCTCCTGGGGGTGGGTGGGGGGGCAGTGGCACAGGGTGGCGATGAGGGGAGGGTTGTGGTGGTTTGGGGAGGGGGTGTTTGGTAGGGGGGGGGTGCAACCCCCCCCCAAGAGGGGTCCTGACCCCGGGTGACCCCCTCCCCACCCCTCCACATCCCCCTCCCCATCGCCAACAGAGAGGGGAGGGAAGATCCCCCCCACACCTGGGGGCTGGCAGGGTTGGGGAGAGGGTTCTGGGGGCGCAACCCCACCCCCCCTGAGGGGTCTGGGGGCCTCCCAGTGACCCCCCCACCCCCCGGAGCAGGTCCCCCTCCCCGGAGCCCATCTACAACAGCGAGGGCAAGCGCCTGAACACGCGGGAGTTCCGCACGCGCAAGAAGCTGGAGGAGGAGAGGCACAACCTCATCACCGAGATGGTGGCCCTGAACCCCGACTTCAAGCCCCCAGCTGACTACAAGTGAGGAGGGACCCTGATTTGGGGCTGATTCAGCCCGGTTTGGGGCTCCCCTAAAGGTTTGACACCTCCCCCTCCCCCCCTTTCTGTCGGTCCCCAGGCCGCCGGCGACGCGGGTGAGCGACAAGGTGATGATCCCGCAGGATGAGTACCCCGAGATCAACTTCGTGGGGCTCCTCATCGGGCCCAGGTGGGCACCCCAAAATCCTGGGGGGTGGAATCCCCTCAGCTTCACCCCAGGAATGTGGGGAGTTCCTGAAAACGCTGAGGTGCTGCTGGGCCCTGGGGTGGGTGTCCCCCCCAGTCCAGTGGGTGACCCCCTTCCCCTCCCACTGCCTGGGTTGTCCCCAGCCCCCCCTAATTAACACAGGGCTGTTTAATGTCACTCCTGACGAGCCAGGTCCCCACTCCCCCCAGTGTGGGCACCCCGATGGACCTGTGGGGTCCATCCCCCTCAGTTTGGGTGTGGGACCCCCCAACATTCCCAAGCAGAGCACAGAGAGGGGACACAGCACCAGGATCAGGACCCAGGGCAAGGCTTGGGTGAAGGGGGACAAGTGAGGGGGGGAGGGGGTTTAAGTGTCCCCCAACAATCCCGGCGTGACCTCCCGCTCACGGTGCCCCATCCCCAGGGGGAACACGCTGAAGAACATCGAGAAGGAGTGCAATGCCAAGATCATGATCAGGGGCAAGGGCTCGGTGAAGGAGGGCAAGGTGGGCCGCAAGGACGGGCAGATGCTGCCGGGCGAGGACGAGCCCCTGCACGCCCTCGTCACCGCCAACACCATGGAGAACGTCAAGAAAGCCGTGGAGCAGGTTCGGGGGTGTCCCCAGGGAGCTCAGGGAGGGGGCCCTGGAGGTGCAGCCCCCCTTGTCTCACACCCCGTGTGCCCCCCACCAGATCAGGAACATCCTGAAGCAGGGCATCGAGACCCCCGAGGACCAGAACGACCTGCGCAAGATGCAGCTGCGGGAGCTGGCGCGGCTCAACGGGACCCTGCGGGAGGATGACAACCGGTCAGAGGGGTCCCACTTCCCTGATTCATTTCAAAATAACCCCCCCTAAACCCCTAAATAACACCCCCCACTGTCCCCTCTGCAGGATCCTGAGGCCGTGGCAGAGCACCGAGACCCGCAGCATCACCAACACCACGGTGTGCACCAAGTGCGGCGGGGCCGGGCACATCGCCTCCGACTGCAAGTTTGCCAGGTGACGCCCAAAATACACCCTCAGATTCTCAGGGGATTCTTCAGGATTCACCCCAAAAAGCCACCAGATCCTCCTGAGATCCTCCCAGAGCCCCTCAAGATCCTCTGCCTGAGATCCCCTCCTGAATTCCCTCTGAACGCTCCTTAAATCCCTGAGACCTTCTCAACTCTTCCCAAACCTCAAGATTGCCTAAATCAGCTCTGAGATCTCCCCAAACCCTTCCCAGACCCCCCCCAAAATCCTCCCCAAACTTCCCTGGGATTCCACCAAACCCTCAAAACCCCCCTGGCATCCAATCTCCCTTGGGCTTCCTCTGAGATTTCCCCAAAACCCCACCAAACACCCTTAAACCCCCCAAAGCCCCTCTAAAATCCCCCACAGCTCTGCCTGGGGATGCACAGGGATCCCCAAAACGAGGGGGGGGGGGGGGGGATTTGGGGGGGTGCAGCCCCCACCCCCTCCCCAGGCCTCACCACCACCACCCCCCTGTTGCCAGGCCCGGGGACCCTCAGTCGGCGCAGGACAAGGCGCGGATGGACAAGGAGTACCTGTCCCTCATGGCCGAGCTGGGCGAGGCCCCGGTGTCCGTGAGCTCCAACGCCGCCCACAACAACAGCCCCTTGTCCAGCAGCCACCGGGCCGCCAGCCAGGCGGGGGGACAGCCCCCCCCGGTGAGTGACCACCCCCCTCCCCGCCATGGAACACCTCAGGGAACCCCCAGAATCCACACATCTATCCCTGAACCCCCCCTCCCCCCGCCCCCGGAGCGGCCTGACCCCACAAACCCACCCACCCCAAAACCAGCCCCTTTGTCCAGCTGCCTGTCAGATGGGGGGGAGCAGTGACCCCCAAAACCCTCTGTGACCTCCCCGACCTCCTCTCCCTGCAGATTGGCACCCCCCCAAAATGACCTTCAGCCCCCCCTGAACCCACAGAGCCCCCTGAACCCCCTTTTTCCTACAGCGCTGCTCCCCCTGGGTGAGCTCCATCCCCTCAGAACCCCACAAAGACTCTGAACTCTGTGACCCCCCCAAACCCCCACTAACCCCCTTTTTGCCCCCCCTCCTCCTCCCCCCAGAGCCGCCCCCCCTGGATGAGCTCGGCGCCCTCGGAGAACCGCCCCTACCACGGGCTGCACGGGGGGCCGGGGGGGCCAGGGGGACCCCACAGCTTCCCCCACCCCATGGCCGGCATGGGGGGGGGGCACGGGGGACACCCCCTGCAGCACACCCCCAACGGGCCCCCCCCGTGGATGCAGCCCCATCACCCCCCCATGGGGGGGGGGCCGCACCCCCCGGGGCACCCCGGCCCCCACCACATGGGTACGGACGATCCTGGCTGGGGAGGGGGATTTGGGGGGCTGGGGGGGGGGTGGTTTGGGGTTAAAAAGGGGGGGAGAAAAGGGGTTTTTTGGGGTGGAAAAGGGTGGGGGGGGTGGGTTGACATTCCCAGTGTCTTCTCCCACGCCAGGGCTGGGAAGGTTTGGTGAGAAATTTGGGGGGGTTTTAGGGGTGGAAAAGGGGAGGTTTGGCCACTTTTGTTCACGTCTAATATCAACCTGGAAAGGTTTTGGGGTGGTGGTAGGAGAGGGCTGTGGATTTGGGGGGGCAGGGTTGGGGGTGGGGAAGATTTTGGGGCTAAAAGAGGGAGTTTAGCACCATTGTCCCAGGATGAGAACCTGGGGAGGTTTTTTGGGGAGGGAAGGGGATTTTTTGAGGCTGTGTTTTTGGGGGTGGGGGCTGTGTTTTTGGGGGGTTGGGGAGGGGTCCCCCCCATCCCTAAGGCCACGGTCTCTCATTCCCTCAAGATCAGTACCTGGGAAATGCGCCGGTGGGCTCTGGGGTCTATCGCCTGCACCAGGGAAAAGGTGAGACCCCACCCCCAACCCCCAAAAAAAAACCCCCTAAACCCCCTCCCCACACCTCCCCGACCCCCCCAATCCCCCCGTCCCCAATATAATCCCTCTATTTCTGGGTGTCCCGACACCCCCAGACCCCCCTAAACCCCCCCGATCTCCCTCTCCCCAATACCATACCCCTATCACTGGCTGTCCTGGCACCCCCAAACCCCCCTGACCCCCCCAAATTTTTGCCTCTCCCCCCACCCCAGGTATGATGCCGCCGCCGCTGGGTATGCTGCCCCCGCCGCCCCCCCCGCCCGGTGGGCAGCCGCCCCCCCCCTCCGGCCCCCTCCCTCCCTGGCAGCAGCAGCCGCCGCCGCCCCCCAGCAGCAGCAGCACCCCCTTGCCCTGGCAGCAAAGTGAGTCTGGGGGGGCCCCCCGGGGGAATTTTTGGGGGGTGGGTGGCAAAAAGGGATTTTGGGTTGTTTTTGGTTTTTGGTTTTTTTGTTTTTTTTTTTTTCCCTGGGTTTGGGTCATTTCCCATAAACTCGGCGGGGGGATTTGTGCATTCCCTGGGATGCTTGGGAAAGGGGGGAGGTGTTCCCTTCCCCCCCCCAAAAGGAGAATTTCTTCTCTAATTAACACCCCACTAATTAACCCAAACCCCAAATGAACCCCCTCCCGCAGGGGCTGGGCCATGGTGGGGGGGATGGGTCTTGTTCCTTTTGAGGATTCCTTGCATAGTGGGGGGGGTGGGGGGTCTTTGTCCCCCTTTACTGCCCCCTCCCCAATTAACCCACCCCCCTCCATATTAACCCTCTACCTTTCATTAACCCCCACCTTTAATTACCCCGTGCTGCAGCTGGGCTGGGCCGGTCTCTCTCTCTCCTCCTTGGGGATCCTTTAGGATGTGTTGCCCCCCCCCCCACCCCCCTTGCTCTTAATTAACCCCAGTGCTAATTAACCCTTTGTTTTTTTTCCCTCCCCTCACAGATACGACGACCACCACGAGCGCTGGCAGCGCCTCCCTCCCGCCCTGGCAGCAGCAGGCGGGGGGGGGTGCGGCGGGGGGGGGGGCGGCTTCTTCGGGGGCCCCCCCGCTCCCCGGCAGCCCCTCCATGGTGCCTTTGCCCCCCGGGGTACAGCCCCCGCTGCCCCCCGGGGCCCCCCCGCCCCCCCCGCCGCCGCCTGGCTCCGGGGGCCTGATGTACGCGCCCCCCCCCCCCCCCGCCGCCCCCCCCCATGGACCCTTCTAATTTCGTCACCATGATGGGCATGGGGGTGCCCGCCCTGCCCCCCTTCGGCATGCCCCCCGCGCCCCCCCCGCCGCCCCCCCAGAACTGAGCCTCGGACACTGCCGCTGCGGGGACCCCTCCCCCCCCCAAAAAAAAGAATCCATCAGGGGTTTCCCCCCCCCCCTCAAGGACTGATCCATTGTGGGGACCCCCCCCTCAAAAACACCATGGGGTTCCCCCCTCTCAAGGACTGATCCATCGTGGGGAGACCCCCTCCCCAGAACACAGCGGGGAGCCCCCCTCAAGGACTAATGGATTGTGGGGAACCCCCCTCCCCCAAAAAGACCATAGGGAGCCCCCCCCAAAATGATCCATTGTGGGGAGCCCCCTTTGCCCCCCCCCGGGCTGTTCCATCGTAGGGAGCCCCCCCACCATCCGCCATGGGCTGTTCCATGATGGGGCGCTCCCCCCTCCATGAACTGATTGATTTTGGGGTGCCCCCCCTGCCCATGGGACCCCCCCCTCCCAAACCCCCCGGGACCACCTTGTGAACTGGTTTACCCCCCCCCCTCCCCCAGAATCCCCAAATCGGGGGCGGCCCTGAATTGAGGGGGGGGTTGCAGGGGCAGTGAGGGGGAGGGGAATGCTCGGTGAGTGGGGGGGGTCTGCAAGGGGGGGGGGGGTTGCAGCGACACAAAAACCTGAGCCCCCCCTCCTCAATCTCGGGGTCCCCTTCTCCTGCGTTACCCCCTCTTCGTTCTGGGCCCCCCCTCCCCAAAAATCGCCCCCTTGTAGAGCCCCCCCCCACCCCCTCCTCCCCCGCGCTTTTTTTGTGTATGAATAAAGGAGCGGGACCCCCGTTGGGCCCCCCCCTCATTTCGTGTCTCGCGTCCCACCCTGCCCCCCCCCCCCCCCGGCCCCCCCCTCGTCTCACCGGGGTCGGGTTTCGCCGTGTCCGTCCGTCCGTCCGTCCGTCCCCCCCCCCCCCCCGCCCCCTGCCATGAAACCGGAGCCGGTGGCGCGGGGGTCGCGGCCCCCCCACCCCCTGCGGCCGTCACTCACCCGTGAGGTCGCCGCGAATGTCGCCGCGAATGTCGCGACCTTCAGGGGCGATCCGGTTACCGCGGGGGGGAGGGGAACGACACAACAGCCACGGACCCCCCCCCCCCCCCCCCTGCGGCCCCCGCCCTTCCCGGGAGAGCCCCCTCCCCCAGGACCACCCCCCCAAACCCTGCGGACACGCGGGATCCCCCCGGGGGGGAATTTGGGGTGGGGGGCATGGAGAGCCTCGCGTGGGGGGGCGGAGGGGGACACACAGAGAGAGACCCGACCCCACCCCCCCCCCCAGGGCCATTCGGGACCCCCCAGTTTTGGGGAGGGGTCTGGGGGGGATGCGCGGATCCCGCAGGGGGCGCTGTCGGACCGCGGGGGCGCGGCTCAGGCTCCGCCCCTCATGAATAATTAACGAGCACGCGGGGGGTGTGTCGCCCCTCGAACTCCGCCCCTTTATGAATATTTAATGAGGTATAACGGGTGCGCGCCGGTGTTGGGGCGTGGCGTCCTTCGAGCTCCGCCCCCCCTCATGAATAATAAATCAGCCCCGTGTTCATAGCGGCCGGGGCGCCGCTGCCGCCGCCCCCGGCCCGGAGCCCCCCCCCAAGTCCTGAGGCCCCAAAATCCGGAGCCCTCCGGATCCCCCGAGCCCGGATCCCCGCGCACCCCCCCAAAGCCGGACCCCCTCCCCCCCGAATCGGAGCCCCCCAGGACCCCCCAGCCGCGTGCAGCATCCCCGGAGCCCCCCGAGCTCCGCACCCCTGTGACCCCCCCCATCCCCTGATACCCAGAGACTCCTAAAGCGTCCCCCGATTCTCCAGCGACCCCCCCCCATCTCTGTCGCCATGTCGCGACCGCTGAGCGACGAGGACCGGCGGCGGCAGATCAGCGTGCGGGGGCTGGCGGGGGCCGAGAACGTGGGGGAGCTGAAGCGCAACTTCAACCGGCACCTGCACTTCACCCTGGTCAAGGATCGCAATGTCGCGACATCGCGCGACTACTACTTCGCGCTGGCGCACACCGTGCGCGACCACCTGGTGGGGCGCTGGCTGCGGACACAGCAGTACTACTACGAGAAAGACCCCAAGGTGGGGGGCTTGAGGGTCCTAGGGGGGGACTGAGAGGGTCTGGGGGGGTCCTGAGAGGGTCTGGGGGCTGCAGACCCCGCAGTGTCACCAGGAGAAAGACCCCAAGGTGGGGGGTTTGGGGGTCCTGAGGGGGCTTGGGGACCGGGCAGGCAGCGGTGTCACTACGAGAGGGACCCCAAGGTGGGGAAAAGAGGGGTCCTGGGGGGGGCTCTGAGGGGTCCTGAGGGGGTCTGGGGGCTGCACATACAGCAGTGCTGCAATGAGAAGGACCCAAAAGTGGGGGGTCTGGGGGGTCCTGAGAGGGTCTGGGGGCTGCAGACCCAACAATTCTGTAACAGAGGCACCCCAAAGTGGGGGAAAAGGGGGTCCTGGGGGTTTCTAGAGAGGTCCTGGGGGGGCTCCGTGCCCAGCAGTGCTACTGTGAGAATGACCCCAGTGTGGGGGGGTCGCCAGGAGTCTTGGGGGGGTGGGGCTGTGGGTTTGGGAGCTGCAGGTTTGTGGGGGTCTCAGGTCTGGGAGGGGCGGATTTTGGGAGTGCAAGTTTGGGGATACATTTCGGGGAGGGGGGGGTCAGGACTCGGGGTGGGGGGGTCTCCTTCCTTCCCCCCCACCCGGTTAATGCAAGTTTGGGGATACATTTCGGGGAGGGGGGGGTTCAGGACTCGGGGTGGGGGGGTTTCCTTCCTTCCCCCCCACCCGGTTAATGCAAGTTTGGGGATACATTTCGGGGAGGGGGGGGGTCAGGACTCGGGGTGGGGGGGGTCCTTCCTTCCTTCCCCCCCCACCCGGTTAAATTTATCCTGACCTTTCCCGCTGACCCGGCCGCTGCCATTTAATCCCGACACCAGATAGCGGGGGGGGGCGGCGGGGCCTTTTGGGGAGGGGGAGGGGGGTATCCTGGGGGCGCGGGGGTGGCCGTGACCCCCCCCTGACCCCCCGTGCTCCCCCCTCCCAGCGCATCTATTACCTGTCCCTGGAGTTCTACATGGGGCGCACCTTGACCAACACCATGGTGAATTTGGGGCTCCAGAGCGGCTGCGACGAGGCGCTCTATCAGGTGGGGAGGGGGCGCGGGGGGCTTGGGGGGGGTCCGGGGGGGCTGGGGAGGGTCCGTGGACGCTGCAGAGGGGCTGCGATGCCGGGCTGTCCCTGGGGGTGCGGCGGGATTTGGGGGTGGGATGCGGGGGAATGTGGAGGGGAAATGGGGGGAGGGGGCGTACAGAGGGGACGAGGGGGGGGGAATGAGGGGAATGGGGACGTTTTGGGGTCTCCCCCCAACCTCTCCTCTGTTGTCTGTCCCCCCCCCCACCCCACCCCAGCTCGGGCTGGACATGGAGGAGCTGCAGGAGATCGAGGAGGACGCGGGGCTGGGCAACGGCGGCCTGGGGCGGCTGGCAGGTGCGGGGGGGTGACACCAGGGGGGTCCCCAAGAGGCTGGCGGGGTCCCCGCCATGTCCGTGGTCCCCACAATGTCGCCGTTGTCCTCCCCTCCCAGTCACACCCCGATCTTTGGGATCTCCCTGATGGTCCCCGGGATGTCCCTGATGCCCACCCCCTCCCCCTCCCCTCCCACGCTCGGTGACACCCCCGGCCCCGGGATGGTCCCAGTCACTGGGATCTCCCCGCGATGCTCCTGTGCGCCCCCCCCATATCCCCGTGGTGTCCCCAATGTCCCCCCGACCCCCCCAAATGCCCCCGGTGTTCCCTCCCTGACTTCCTCTGTCCCCTCAGGACTCCGTGGCCACGCTGGGACTCTCGGGACCCTCCCGGTGTCCCCTTCCCGATGTCCCTCGTCCCTCAATGACCCTCCCTGTGTCCCCCCCGAATGCCCCGGACCCCCCGATGTCCCCCGCGTCCCCTCGGTGCCCCCCGTGACCCCCCGGTGTCCCCTGTGTCCCCAGCCTGTTTCCTGGACTCCATGGCCACCCTGGGACTCGCCGCCTACGGTTACGGGATCCGCTACGAGTTCGGGATCTTCAACCAGCGAATCGCGGGGGGGTGGCAGGTGCGGGGGGGTCCCCGGGGGGCGACAGATGTCGTAGGGGGGTCCTGAGGGGGCTGGGGGGACCCCAGGGGTCATCAAGTCCCCGCGGGTCCCTGGCGGGGGTTTTGGGGCGCTCTCCCCGTGGAGGAGAACAACGATTGGGGGGGGGGGGCGCGGGACGGGTTTGGGGGTCCTTGGGGGGTCCCGCGGGGAGGATCTGGGGGGGGGGGAGGGTCTCAGGTGTTTCGGGGTCCCCGCAGGTGGAAGAAGCCGACGATTGGCTGCGCTACGGAAACCCCTGGGAGAAGGCGAGACCCGAGTACACGATCCCGGTGCACTTCTACGGCCGCGTGGAGCACGGGCCGGGCGGGGCGAGGTGGCTGGACACGCAGGTGAGGGGCTGGGGGGGCACAGGTGGGGCACAGGGGGGCACAGGTGGGCACAGGGGTCACGGAGCACAGCCCAGGTGGCTGGACACGCAGGTGAGGGGCTGGGGGGCACAGGGGGGGCATAGGGGGGCACAGGGGGGCACAGGGGTCACGGAGCACAGCCCAGGTGGCTGGACACGCAGGTGAGGGGCTGGGGGGCACAGGGGGGGCATAGGGGGGCACAGGGGGGCACAGGGGTCACGGAGCACAGCCCAGGTGGATGGACACGCAGGTGAGGGGCTGGAGGGGCACAGGTGGGGCACAGGTGGGGCACAGATGGGGCACAGGTGGGGCACAGGGGTCACAGAGCACAGCCCAGGTGGCTGGACACGCAGGTGAGGGGCCGGGGGGGCACAGGTGGGGCACAGGGGGGGCACAGGGGGGGCACAGGTGGGCACAGGGGTCACGGAGCACAGCCCAGGTGGATGGACACGCAGGTGAGGGGCCGGGGGGACACAGATGGGGCACAGGTGGGGCACAGGTGGGGCACAGGTGGGGCACAGGTGGGGCACGGGGGGGCACAGGTGGGGCACAGGGGTCACGGAGCACAGCCCAGGTGGATGGACACGCAGGTGAGGGGCTGGGGGGGCACAGGGGGGGCACAGGTGGGGCACAGGTGGGGCACAGGTGGGGCACACGGGGGGCACAGGTGGGGCACAGGTGGCAGTTACGGGTGTGTGAGAGGGCGGGGAGAACACAGCCGGTGGATGGACACGCAGGTGAGGGCACGGGGGTGGCACGGGGGTGGCACGGGGGTGCCACAGGTGTCGCAGGTGTGTGCGGGGGCGGTGGCTGCACACGCAGGTGAGCGTGCAGGGACAGAGTGGGGGGTGCCGTGAGTGTCGGGGGCCCTTGCACACGCGCGTGTCACACGCAGGTGGTGCTGGCCGTGCCCTATGACACCCCCGTCCCCGGCTACCGCAACAACACCGTCAACACCCTGCGCCTCTGGTCAGCCCGGGCCCCCAACGACTTCAACCTCAAGGACTGTGAGTGCCCTCAACCCCCCCCAAATCCACCCCCCCCCCCCGTCCCCGGCACCCCAAATCCCCTCCCTGGGGATGCCCCCCACCCCTCAGACCCCCCAAATCCCCCCCTTGATCCTCCCCAGCCCCGCCTTGTTCCCCTCCCTCCCCCCCTTTGCCCACCCCGCATCCCCAAATTCTCCTCTTAGGGCGGTGATGCCCCCCCAGACCCCCCCAGCTCCATCCAGGGACCCCCCCCCGCACCCCCAAACATTGTCCAGACCCCCAACGCCCCTCAAAGGAACGCCCCCCCAAACCCCCCCTTGCTCCCCAACAAACTCCTCATCCCTAAGCTCCTCCCGGGGCCTCCTCACCCTCGGGGACCCCCCCGGACCCCCCCTGAGTCCCGCTGTCCCCCCCAGTCAATGTCGGGGGGTACGTCCAGGCCGTGCTGGACCGAAACCTGGCCGAGAACATCTCCCGTGTGCTGTACCCCAACGATAACGTGAGAACTGGGGGGGCTTGGGGGGCCCGGGGGGGCTGGGGGGCCCGCGTGGGGTCTGGGGGCGCTGGGACCCCCGGGGAAGCAGGAGGACCCCAAATCTGGCCGAGAACATCTCCCCCGTGCTGTACCCCGGTGATAATGGGGGGGTCTGGGAGGGTCTGGGGGGGTCCTGGGGGGCCTGCGGGGGGGCAAAGACCTCGGGGAGGAGGGGAGGCATCCCAAAACCTGGTAGAGAAAATAAAAAATACCCCAAAAAAAAGCGTGGGGGGGGGGGGGGTGTCCTGGGCGTCCCTATGGGGGCGTCTTACGAGGTGGAACCCCAGTTTTTGGAGGGGAAGGGGTTTGGGGAGGCACTTTTGGGGTCTCACGGGGGGGGTACCCCCAGTTTTTCGAGGGCAAGGAGCTGCGGCTGAAGCAGGAGGGGTTTGGGGAGGCACTTTGGGGTCTCACGGGGGGGGTACCCCCAGTTTTTCGAGGGCAAGGAGCTGCGGCTGAAGCAGGAATATTTCGTGGTGGCGGCCACGCTCCACGACATCGTCCGGCGCTTCAAATCCGCCAAATTCGGCTGCCGCGACCCCGTGCGAACGTCCTTCGGCAGCTTCCCCGACAAGGTGAACCCCCAAACTCCCCCCGGGGGCACCCCCAAAGCCCCGCTCTGACCCCCCCCCCTGACCCCCACCCGCCGTGTCCCCCCCAGGTCGCGATCCAGCTGAACGACACCCACCCCTCGCTGGCCATCCCGGAGCTGATGCGGATCCTGGTGGACGAGGAGCGGATGGGATGGGATGAGGTGGGCGCGGGGTGGGTGGGGGGGGCACATCAAGACCCTCCCACACCGCGGTGGGGGCGGGGGGGGGGGGGGGTCCCCAAAACCCGCGGCTCGCGCGTTCTGTGTCCCCACCCCGCCCGTTGTGCAACGAGGGTGGGGGCGGCTCTGCCGGTGATGGGGGGGCCGTGGGTCAGTGTGGGTCACTCCGGGGGTGTCCCCACGTGTGTGTCCCCCCCCTCCCAGGCCTGGGACATCACGGTGCGCACCTGCGCCTACACGAACCACACGGTGCTGCCCGAGGCGCTGGAGCGCTGGCCCGTGCCCCTGCTCGAGTCGCTGCTGCCGCGGCACCTGCAGCTCATCTACGAGATCAACCAGCGCTTCCTGGACGTGCGTTTTGGGGGCCCGGGGGGGTCGCGAGGGGCAGAGACCCCCCCCCGGGGTCTTGGGGGCAACGACGAGCTCGGACACGCAGGAGTTTGAGGGGGGGGAAACACGCGGGGGGCGGGTGGGGCTCAGATCGCTGCGTGGTTTGGGGGTGGGGAGCCCCCCCCCCCCCCCCCAGGTGTCCCTTGGGGGGCAATGGGGGGGCAGAGGGGGGGTCCAAGGAGGGGGCACGGGGGGTAGAATGAACCCTCCACCCCTTTTCCTCCACCCCCTGCGCGTGACTTTTGGGGAGGGGTCACTCTGCTGTCCCTGGGGGTGGCATTGGGGGGTCCCTGGGGGTCCGGTGTCCCTGGGGGTGGCATTGGGGGGTCCGGTGTCCCTGGGGATGGCATTGGGGGTCTCCGGGGGGTCCGGTGTCCCTGGGGATGGCATTGGGGGATTTCTGGGGGTCCGGTGTCCCTGGGGGTGGCATTGGGGAATTTCTGGGGCGTCCGGTGTCCCTGAGGGTGGCATTGGGGGTCTCCGGGGGTCCGGTGTCCCTGGGGATGGCATTGGGGGATCTCTGGGGGTCCGGTGTCCCTGGGGGTGGCATTGGGGGTCTCCGGGGGGTCCGGTGTCCCTGGGGATGGCATTAGGGGTCTCTGGGGGTCCGGTGTCCCTGGGGGTGGCATTGGGGGGTCTGTGGGGGTCTGGTGTCCTTGGGGATGGCACTGGGGGATCTCTGGGGGTCCGGTGTCCCTGAGGGTGGCATTGGGGGTCTCCGGGGGGTCCGGTGTCCCTGGGGGTGGCATTGGGGGTCTCCGGGGGTCCGGTGTCCCTGAGGGTGGCATTGGGGGTCTCTGGGGGGTCCGGTGTCCCTGAGGGTGGCATTGGGGGATTTCTGGGGGTCCGGTGTCCCTGGGGGTGGCATTGGGGAATTTCTGGGGGGTCCGGTGTCCCTGGGGGTGGCATTGGGGGTCTCCGGGGGGTCCGGTGTCCCTGGGGATGGCATTGGGGGGTCTCTGGGGGTCCGGTGTCCCTGGGGGTGGCATTGGGGGTCTCCGGGGGGTCCGGTGTCCCTGGGGATGGCATTGGGGGTCTCCGGGGGTCCGGTGTCCCTGAGGGTGGCATTGGGGGTCTCCGGGGGGTCCGGTGTCCCTGAGGGTGGCATTGGGGGATTTCTGGGGGTCCGGTGTCCCTGGGGGTGGCATTGGGGAATTTCTGGGGGGTCCGGTGTCCCTGGGGGTGGCATTGGGGGTCTCCGGGGGGTCCGGTGTCCCTGGGGATGGCACTGGGGGATCTCTGGGGGTCCGGTGTCCCTGGGGGTGGCATTGGGGGTCTCCGGGGGGTCCGGTGTCCCTGGGGATGGCACTGGGGGATCTCTGGGGGTCCGGTGTCCCTGGGGGTGGCATTGGGGGTCTCCGGGGGGTCCGGTGTCCCTGGGGATGGCACTGGGGGATCTCTGGGGGTCCGGTGTCCCTGAGGGTGGCATTGGGGGTCTCCGGGGGGTCTGGTGTCCCTGGGGATGGCACTGGGGGATCTCTGGGGGTCCGGTGTCCCTGGGGATGGCATTGGGGGATTTCTGGGGGTCCGGTGTCCCTGAGGGTGGCATTGGGGGATCTCTGAGGGGTCCGGTCTCCCTGAGGGTGGCATTGGGGGTCTCCGGGGGGTCCGGTGTCCCTGAGGGTGGCATTGGGGGTCTCCGGGGGGTCTGGTGTCCCTGGGGATGGCACTGGGGGATTTCTGGGGGTCCGGTGTCCCTGGGGGTGGCATTGGGGGTCTCCGGGGGGTCCGGTGTCCCTGGGGATGGCATTGGGGGTCTCCGGGGGGTCCGGTGTCCCTGGGGATGGCATTAGGGGTCTCTGGGGGTCCGGTGTCCCCCCCAGCCCGCCGTGCTCCCCTCCCCCAGCGCGTGTACGCCTCGTTCCCCGGGGACCACGAGCGGCTGCGCCGGATGTCGCTGGTGGAGGAGGGCGCGGTCAAGCGCATCAACATGGCGCACCTGTGCATCGTGGGCGCCCACGCGGTCAACGGCGTGGCCGAAATCCACTCCCAGATCCTCAAGGACAGCGTGTACGAGCCCCCCACCCCCCGATCTCCCCAAATCCCCCCGCACTCCCCACGTATCCCGCTGTGCCACCACCGATGGTGGCACCTTCCTCTGCTCCCGGATCCTTGGGGACAGCCCGTGTAGGGTCACCCCCAAATCCCTCCCGGCCCCCAAATCCCCCTCGGCTCCCCCAGGCCTCAAATTCCCCCTGGTCCCATCTGGTCCCCAAATCCCCCCGCAGCCCCCTCATGACCCCGCCCCCATCCCTGGGTGTCCCCACTGTGTCCCTCCCATCAGGTTCAAGGATTTCTATGACCTGGAGCCCCACAAGTTCCAGAACAAAACCAACGGGATCACCCCGAGGCGGTGGCTGGTGATGTGCAACCCCGGCCTGGCCGAGGTCATCGCGCAGGTGAGCTCACCTGGACACACCTGGACACACCTGGGCTCACCTGGACACACCTGGGCTCACCTGGGGCTCACCTGGGCTCACCTGGACACACCTGGGCTCACCTGGGGCTCACCTGGGGCTCACCTGGGCTCACCTGGACACACCTGGGCTCACCTGGGGCTCACTTGGACACATCTGGGCTCACCTGGACACACCTGGACACACCTGGGCTCACCTGGGCTCACCTGGGCTCACCTGGGGCTCACCTGGACACACCTGGGGCTCATCTGGGGCTCACCTGGGACCACCTGGACACACCTGGGCTCACCTGGGCTCACCTGGACACACCTGGGCTCACCCGGGACCACCTGGGGCTCACCTGGACACACCTGGGGCTCATCTGGGGCTCACCTGGGACCACCTGGGGCTCACCTGGACACACCTGGGCTCACCTGGGGCTCACTTGGACACACCTGGGCTCACCTAGGCTCACCCGGGACCACCTGGGGCTCACCTGGACACACCTGGGGCTCACCTGGGGCTCACCTGGGACCACCTGGGCTCACCTGGGGCTCACCTGGACACATCTGGGCTCACCTGGGGCTCACTTGGACACACCTGGGCTCACCTGGGCTTACCTGGGCTCACCTGGGACCACCTGGGCTCACCTGGGCTCACCTGGGGCTCACCTGGACACATCTGGGCTCACCCGGGCTCACCCGGGCTCACCTGAGCTCCCCTGGGCTCACCTGGGCTCCCTCCCTCCCTCTCCCAGCGCATCGGGGAGGATTTTGTGTCTGACCTGGACCAGCTGCGGCGGCTCCGGGACTTCGTGGACGACGAGAGCTTCATCCGGGACGTGGCCAAGGTCAAGCAGGTACGGGGGGCTGGGGGAGGGCCCAGAGGGGTTGAGGGGTCGCGGGGGGTCTGGGGGGGTCCACGGAGGGTTCCCAAGGGCCACCCGGGGTGGGGGGGGGGGGGGTGTCTCAGCAACCCCTTCCCCATCCCAGGTGAGCACGGTGACGCTCGGGGCACACCTGGACCAGGTGTGATTGGGGGGGGGGGGGTTCAGGGGGTGCCGTGGGGGTCCCGGGCGCGCCCCCACCCCCTGTTTTTTCCTCCCCCACATGCCAGGAGAACAAGCTGAAGTTCGCGGCGTACCTGGAGAAGGTGTCGGGCGTGCGGGTGAACCCGGCCTCGCTCTTCGACGTGCAGGTGAAGCGGATCCACGAGTACAAGCGGCAGCTGCTGAACTGCCTGCACGTCATCACCCTCTACAACCGTGAGTGGGGGTCCCCAAAAACCCCCCGGGACCCCTCCCCACCTGGGGACACCCCCCAGAGCCCCCCAAAACTCCCTGAGAAAACACGCCCAGAACGCAGCCCCCGGGACCCCTCCCCAAATTCCTGCACGTCATCGCCCTCTAAAACCGTGAGTGGGGGTCCCCAAAACCCCCCCGGGACCCCTCCCCACCTGGAGACACCCCCCAGAGCCCCCCAAAACTCCCCGAGAAAACACGCCCAGAACGCAGCCCCCGGGACCCCTCCCCAAATTCCTGCACGTCATCGCCCTCTAAAACCGTGAGTGGGGGTCCCCAAAACCCCCCCGGGACCCCTCCCCACCTGGGGAGACCCCCCCCCAGAGCCCCCCAAAACTCCCTGAGAAAGCAGCCCCCGGGACCCCTCCCCAAATTCCTGCACGCCATCGCCCTCTACAACCGTGAGTGGGGGTCCCCAGAGAGCCCCAAATCCCCCTGCGACCCCCCCCAAACTGCCCGCGGGACCCCCCAGAACCCCTTAGACCCCCCTGCCCCAGCTGCATCTCCAGTGTCACCCCCTAAAACCACGAATCCCACCCCAAAAATGGAGGGGACACCCCCGGAGACTCCCAGATCCCCCCTCCCCTTCCCTGATTTCGGGGGGTCTCCCCTGATTCCTTCCCCCCCCCCTTCCCCCCCCCCAATATTTTGGGGTCCCCTCCCCAATTTCAGGGATCAAGAAGGACCCCGGGAAACCCTTCGTGCCCCGAACCATCATGATCGGGGGCAAGGTGAGGGGGGTCTGGGGGTTTTGGGGTTTTTTTGGGGGGGTTTTGGGGGTTCCTGGCGGGGGAACTCGGGGTGGGAATTTGAGGGGCTCCTGAGGGGGCTCCATTTGGGTTTGGGGTGGGGGGTTCCTGGTGGGTTTGAGAGGTCTCGGGGGGTGGGCGGGGGGGGGTCCCTGAGGGTTTTTGGGGTCTCTGAGTGTTTTGGGGTGCCCCCCAGGCCGCCCCCGGGTACCACATGGCCAAGATGATCATCCGGCTGGTGACGGCCATCGGGGACGTGGTCAACCAGGACCCGGCCGTGGGCGACCGGCTGCGGGTGCTGTTCCTGGAGAACTACCGGGTGTCGCTGGCCGAGAAGGGTGGGGGACCCCAAAAACCCCGCCCCGAACCCCAAAAACATCCCTGAACCCAAAACAAACCCCACCCCCCCCCGACCCATCCCCCCTGCGGGTTCTGTTCCTGGAGAACCTCCGGGTGTCGCTGGCCAAAAATCTGCCCCAAAACCACCCTGGGCACCCCAAGAGAGCCCCGTTACCCTGCTCCGGCCCATGGCACCCCGATATCCCCCCGATATCCCCCCGATATCCCCCCAATATCACCTGATGTCACCCCAATACACCCCGATATCCCCCTAATTTCACCCAATACCCCCGATATCCCCCAATACACCCCAATATCCCCAATATTCCCCCGATATCCCCCCAATATCACCCAATACACCCCGATATCACCCGGTATCACCCCAATACATCCCAATATCCCCGATATTCCCCCGATATCCCCCAATATCACCCAATATCACCCAATACACCCCAATATCCCCCCAAATCACCCCAATACACCCCAATATTCCCCCGATATCCCCCCAATATCACCCAATACACCCCGATATCCCCTGATATCACCCCAATACTACCCGATATCCCCGATATCCCCCCAATATCACCCAATACCCCCCGATATCCCCCCAATATCACCCAATACACCCCGATATCCCCTGATATCACCCCAATACTACCCGATATCCCCGATATCCCCCCAATATCACCCAATACACCCCGATATCCCCTGATATCACCCCAATACTACCCGATATCCCCGATATCCCCCCGATATCACCCTGATATCACCCAGTACACCCCGATATCTCCCCGATATGGCCCGATATCGCCCCGCAGTGATCCCGGCCGCGGACCTGTCGGAGCAGATCTCCACGGCGGGCACGGAGGCGTCGGGCACGGGGAACATGAAGTTCATGCTCAACGGGGCACTGACCATCGGCACCATGGACGGGGCCAACGTGGAGATGGCCGAGGAGGCGGGCGAGGAGAACCTCTTCATCTTCGGCATGAGGGTGCCCGACGTCGAGGCGCTCGACAGGAAGGGGTGGGGGTCCCGGGGGCACCCCCCCACTGCGCCCCCAGAGTGACCACGGCACCCACTGACCACCCCACGGCACCCACTGACCACCCCACGGCACCTCTGTGGTGACCTGGGATCTCCCCACGGCACCCATTGACCACCCCATGGTGACCCGGGTCCTACTGACCACCCCACGGCACCTCTGTGGTGACCCAGGACCCCCACGGTACCCACTGACCACCCCACGGCACCTCTGTGGTGACCCAGGACCCCCACGGCACCCACTGACCACCCCACGGCACCTCTGTGGTGACCTGGGATCTCCCCATGGCACCCATTGACCCCCCCATGGTGACCCGGGTCCTACTGACCACCCCATGGCACCTCTGTGGTGACCCAGGACCCCCACGGCACCCACTGACCACCCCACGGCACCTCTGTGGTGACCTGGGATCTCCCCATGGCACCCATTGACCCCCCCATGGTGACCCGGGTCCTACTGACCACCCCACGGCACCTCTGTGGTGACCCAGGACCCCCACGGCACCCACTGACCACCCCACGGCACCTCTGTGGTGACCTGGGATCTCCCCATGGCACCCATTGACCACCCCATGACACCCCGGGACCCACTGACCCCCTCCTCTGGTCACTCAGGACCCCCAGGACACCCAGAGACCCCCATAAGCACAAAGTTGAGGAGACGAGGGAGGGTCCCGAGAGTTGGGGGGACCCCCTGACCCCACCCAACCCCCCTGTACCCCCCTAACTCCCCCCACCCCGTGCCCACCTGCCCAGGAATTCTCCAACCTCCTGCCCGAGCTCTGCCAGGGGCAGGGACGGGCTCAGCCCCCCCAAAACCCCCCAAAACCCCCCCAAACCCACCCCAAACTCCCCCAAAATCTCCCCAGGACCCCCCAGGACCCCCCAACCCTCCCTGCCCCCCCAGGTACCGGGCACAGGAGTACTACGACCGCCTGCCCGAGCTCCGCCAGGCCGTGGACCAGCTCAGCTCCGGCTTCTTCAGCCCCCGCCAGCCCGACCTGTTCCGCGACATCGTCAACATGCTCATGAACCACGACAGGTCGCGACAGGCGCCCTGCGCGGCGGGGGAGTCGCGATAGAGGGGGTCCAGCGGGGAGGGGGCAGCGGGTTTGGGGTCTGCCGGGAGGGGGGTGAGGGTGGCAGGGGATGGAGGGGTGGGGGTTGATGTGAGATGTCGGGGTTCATATCGCGATTGGGGAGGGGTCCCGGACACTTGGACCAACCCCCGTGACCCCTCCCGTTTCTTCCCCCCCCCCAGGTTTAAGGTGTTCGCGGATTATGAGGCGTACGTGAAGTGCCAGGAGAAAGTCAGCGCCCTCTACAAGGTGGCGACCCCTCCCCAAAAAGGGACCCCTACAAAAGGGACCCCCCCACAAAGCGATACCCCCTAAAAGAGACCCCTTAAGAGACCCCAAAAAGGGGCGGCCTAAGGGAGCCTCACAAAGAGACCCCCCCCAAACTGACACCCCAAAAGAGACCCCCTTAGAGACACCCCAGAAGGAACCCTCCCCAAAATGACGCCCCCAAAACCCAAAGGAGCCCCCCAAAAGGGACCCCCCCAAGTGACGCACCCGACGGGACCCTCCCCGTAACCCCGGCGAGGTTTCGGGGGGTCCCCAAAACCCCGGGGAGGGGGGACAGGGGATTTTTTGGGGGGGTCGCTAAACCCAAGGGAGCTGCCGGGGGGTCCCCAAACCCCCCCTGAGAAGGAAATGGGGAGGCACCGACTGGCTCGGGGGGGGTCCCAAATTGTCCAGGGGGTGGGAAGGGGGGGCAGGCGGGGGACCCCAAAACCCCACTGGGACACACGGCGGGGGGGGGGGGGGAGGAGGGAACACAGCGGGCTGGGAGAAGCCAGGCGGGGGTGGGGGGGTTCCGGGGGGTGCATTTGGGGGTCCCCCCCGCCCTGATGACCCCCCCTGGACACCCCAGAACCCTCGGGAGTGGACGCGGACCGTGATCCGGAACGTGGCGGCCGCCGGGAAGTTCTCGAGTGACCGGACCATCGCTCAGTACGCGCGGGAGATTTGGGGCTGCGAGCCCAGCCGGCAGCGCATCCCCGCCCCCGACGACCCCCGGGAATAACGGGGACCCCCCCCCTCCGAACCCGGGAACCCCCTCGGAACCCTCCTCCCTGGAACTCCCCTGTACAGGGCACGGCTGAATCCCCCTCACCCAAAATCTCCCAAATTCCCCCCAGAACGCACCCGGCAGCGAATCCCCGCGCCCGGAGACCCCCGGGAGTAGTGGGGGACCCCCCCGGGAACCCTCTGGAAATCCCCCCGGGACCCCCCGAACGCGTAACCCACCCCCCCCCCTCGGGATACCCCCCGTGTGTCTTCAGCCCCCCCAAATCCTCCCCAAATCCCACTCCAGTAATTTGGGGGAGGGGTCCCCAACTGTTCCCGGACCCCCCAACACGTGCCTTGCCCTGAGCCCCCCAAATCTCTCCCCGGGGGGGTCAGGGGCATCCCCGAGTTTTGGGGCAGTTTTGGGGCTCATTTGGTTGTTTTTCCACTTTTTTGGGGGTGGGGGTCTCCCCTCCCCCCATCCCCCTCTGCGGGAGCTGGGTGGGGACTCTGGGCCTTAATGGGAGAACTGGGGCGGAAATGGGGGCGTTCCCCCCTAAAAAAATAAAGAAAATAAAGGAATTCAAGAAAATAAATAAAGGAAAATTTCAAAATGACACAAATTCGCTGATTATCGTCGGGGATTATTTGGGGGCTCGGGGGGATTTGGGGTTCCGGGGGGGGGGTTGGAGGGTTGAGGAGGGATCTGGGGGGTCGCGGTGGTCCTGGGTAGGGGGGAACCGGGGGGGTTCCAGGGGGTCTGGGAGCGGTTTTGGGGCCGCGCCCCCTCCCCCGGGCGTTGCCGCCGCCGCCTTTCTGTTGAACCACAAACCACTTCCCTCCCCCCGCCCCACCCAGGAACCCCCAAACCCGCCCGGCTCCGCCCCCCGCCCCCCCCGGGAACCCCCCAAACCCCCCCGACCCCCCCCAAATTCCGGCTCCGCCCCGCCCCCGCCCCTCGCCGCGTCCTCCCCGCCACCGCCGCGGCCGCCGGAGCAGGTGGGGCCGAGCTGGGGGGTCCCGGGGGGGTCCCGGGGGGGTCCCGAGGGGTCCCAGGGGGTCTCGAGGTCGGGGGGGAGTCGGAGCGAGGCGCGGGGGAGTGCGGGACCCCCCGAGTGTCTCCCCAGAGCCCCTTCCCAGTGCTCCCAGTGGTCCCAGTTTCCCGGGATAACCCTATCCCAGTGGTCCGAGTTTCTCCAGCACCCCTCATTCCAGTGCTCCCAGTTCCCTCTCATCCCGGGGGCAGCGCAGTCCCGGTGCTCCCAGTATCCCCCCAAGCCTCCCCAAGTGTCTCCCAGTCTCTCTCCAGTATGTCCCAGTCTCTCCCAGTTCCCCCCCAGTCCCGTGTCCACCCCCAGCACTGGGACGCTCCGGAATTGGGGGTCAGGAAGCGCCGCCTTATCGGGGTGTGCAGCACCCCGGGGAGGGAATTTGGGGGGTCCGGGAGGGTTTGGGGGCCCCCCCCGAGCCCCCCCAAAATTGTGCAAGCGCTTGGGCAAGAGCCCGTCCGGGGGGGGGGGGAAGGGAGAGGGGAGCGAGGGGGACCCCGGCACCCCAAAACCGAGACCCCCCCCCAAGGCAGACATCCCGCGATGCCTCCAAATCGGCACCTCTGGGACCCCCGGGACCCCCGAACTGGGACCCCCCCAAATCCCTCCAAGCCCCCCCAAACCAGACCCTCAAACTGGGACCTACAGGAGACCCCCAGGACCCTCCGATCCCCCAAACTGGGACTCCCCCAGGCCCCTCCAGGCCCCCTCGCCCAAACACCCCCTTGGTGCCCAAGGGACCCTCAGGACGGACATGGGGACCCCTCGGGCCCCCCCAGCTCCGGTTTGGGGGGTCCGGGCCGGTCCCTGGTGCTGACCCCACCCCCGATCCCCCCTCCCCAGTTTTGGGGTCCCACCATGAGCAGCTCCCTGGACCTGGACCAAGCCCCCACCCTGGACGAGCTTCTGAGGGGCTGCGTCGATGCCTTCGGTGTGGGGGGCGCCGGTTTTGGGGGGGGTCCCGGGGGCGTCCGGGGGTTTTGGGGGGTCCCTGAGGGTTGGGGGGACTTCGGGGTTTGGGGGGGGTCTCAGGGTTTTGGGGACCCCCGGGATTTGGGAGCCCCTGAGGTTTTGGGGGGGTCCTGGGTCTGGGGAGGGCCAGGGCTTGGGGGGGCTGGGGGGGTTTGGGGAGGGGTCTCTGGGGTTTGGAAGGGGGTTCAGAGCTCTGGGGTGTCCCTGAAATCTGGGGAGTTCTGGAGGGGAGGGGTTGGTGTTCGGGAGGGTTCGGGTGGGAGGTTGGGGGTCCCGGGGGGGTCTGGGGTTTTGGGGTGACCCCCCCGCCCCCTCCAGACGCGCAGGGGAAGGTTCGGGACCCCCAACTCGTCCGACTCTTCCTGGCGACACATCCCTGGTACCTGCCCCAGGCCGAGGTGGCCGGGAAGCTGCTGACCCTATATCCTTGGGGACCCCCCCGCGACCCCCCCGGGGACCCCCAAATCCTGCGGGACCCCCAAACTTCCTGGGATTTCCCCCAAAACCCCATCCCGGTACCTGCCCCAGGCTGAGGTGGCTGGGAAGCTGCTGACCCTATATCCTTGGGGACCCCCCCCAGGACACCCCAAAACCCCCCGGGACACCCCCAAACCCCGGGGATCCCCCTGAGATCCCTTTCATTGACCCCTTGGGACCCCCTGAACTTCTGGGGACTCCCTGGGACCCCCCCCCTCCAAACCTCCCTGACTCCCTGGGATGCCCCAAACACTCCAGGCCCCCCCAAACCCCAGGGACTCCCCCCAGGACACCCCCCCAGACCCCAAGGACCCCCCAAATCCCCGTTCAGGCTCCTTGACCCCCCCGCACGGTGCAGGAGTCGGGGGGCTCGGCCGAGGGTCCCTCCCTGCGCCTCAAGATCGGCCACTTGGTCCGGTGAGTGACCCCAAAATTCCCCCGGACCCCCAGAGACCCCCTTCGGGCACCCCACAATCCCCTTGGGACCCCCCAGATCCGCTCGGGGGGACCCCCCAGATTTGTGGGGTCCCTCCTGAGCCCCCCCTTTTCCCCCTCCCCCTCCCCCAGGTACTGGGTCCGGGCGTTCCCGCGGGAGCTCTCGGGGGACCCCCAGGTTTTGGGGCGGCTCCGGGAATTGGGGGCGGCGCTGGGGGGGGACCCCGAGACCTCCCTCGGCCTCGAGAGCCTGTAGGTGAAGGGGGGGGGGAATGCGGGGGCTGGGGGGACAATGGGGGGGGGCAATGGGGGGGGAAAATGGGGGGGACAATGGGGGGGGGACACGGGGGTGAAATGGGGGGGGACAGGGATGGGGGGGGACAGGAATGGGGGGATCCGGGAGGGGGGGTCACGGGGTTTTTCGGGGGGGGTCTGGGGGGGCACAGGGAGGAAAATTGGGGGCACAGGGGGGGCACGGGGGGGGAGCACGAGGCGCGTCCCTTTGCACACGCGTGTGTCGCCCGCGCGTGTCCAGCCCCGAGGAAGGGGACGCTGCCGAAGGTGACAGGGACGGTGACCCTGGCTGTGCCCCCGGGGGGGGTCCCGCCGGGGGTCCCGGGGGGGTCGTGGCCCCCCCGCCCCGCGCGCGGTTCTCGATGCTGCTGGAGCCGCTGGAGCCGCCGGAGCTGGCGCTGCTGCTCACGCACCTGGAGCACCGCGGCTTCGCCCGGCTGCGCGTGAGTCCCGGGGGACAACCGGGGACACCTGGGGATACCTGGGGACACCGGGGGACACCTGGGGATACCTGGGGACACCGGGGGATACCTGGGGACACCGGGGGACACCGGGGGATACCTGGGGATACCTGGGGGTGTGTGTGACACCCCTGTGTGGGACACCTGGGGACACCTGGGGACACCTGGGGGACACCTGGGGATACCTGGGGACACCAGGGGACACCTGCGGGACACCGGGGGACACCGGGGGATACCTGCGGGACACCTGGGGACACCTGGGGGATACCTGGGGACACCGGGGGATACCTGGGGGTGTGTGTGACACCCCTGTGTGGGACACCTGGGGACACCTGGGGACACCTGGGGACACCTGGGGGACACCTGGGGACACCTGGGGGATACCTGGGGACACCGGGGGACACCGGGGGATACCTGGGGGTGTGTGTGACACCCCTGTGTGGGACACCTGGGGGACACCGGGGGACACCGGGGGATACCTGGGGACACCGGGGGACACCGGGGGATGTGTGTGACACCCCTGTGTGGGACACCTGGGGGACACCTGGGGACACCTGGGGGATACCTGGGGGACACCTGGGGACACCGGGGGATACCTGCGGGACACCTGCGGGACACCTGCGGGACACCTGCAGGACACCTGGGGATGTGTGTGACACCCCTGTGTGGGACACCTGGGGGACACCTGGGGACACCTGGGGGACACCTGGGGACACCTGGGGGATACCTGGGGGACACCTGGGGACACCGGGGGATACCTGCGGGACACCTGCGGGACACCTGCGGGACACCTGCGGGACACCTGGGGATGTGTGTGACACCCCTGTGTGGGACACCTGGGGGACACCTGGGGACACCTGGGGACACCTGTGTGTGTGTGTCTGTGTGTGACATCCCCTGTGTGGGACACCTGCGGGACACCTGGGGACACCTGGGGACACCTGCGGGACACTTGGGGATACCTGGGGGACACCTGCGGGACACTGGGGGACACCTGGAGAGACCTGCGGGACCCCTGGGGACACCTGGGGACACCTGGGGGACACCTGGG
Source organism: Aphelocoma californica (assembly GCA_028536675.1). Taxonomy (NCBI): domain Eukaryota; kingdom Metazoa; phylum Chordata; class Aves; order Passeriformes; family Corvidae; genus Aphelocoma; species Aphelocoma californica. The sequence goes on along the minus strand of JAQMYR010000046.1, from coordinate 1,196,252 downwards.
GGTGTGTGTGACACCCCTGTGTGGGACACCTGGGGGACACCGGGGGATACCTGGGGACACCTGTGTGTGTGTCTGTGTGTGACACCCCTGTGTGGGACACCTGGGGACACCGGGGGATACCTGGGGACACCTGTGTGTGTGTCTGTGTGTGACACCCCTGTGTGGGACACCTGAGGGGCACCTGGGGGACACCTCTGTGACATCCCCCCGCCCCATCACACCCCGGGGTAGCCCCTCCTGCACGACACCCCCATGACCCGCAATGTCCCCCCGGTGTCCCCAACGTCACCACAGCTCTCGGAAGCTCCCACACGTGGGTGCGACCCCCCCATGACCCTCCCCCAAATGTCCCCTGGTGTCCTCCATGACCCCCGGTGTCTCCGGTGTCCCCCGTGACCCCCGGTGTCCTCCATGACCCCCGGTGTCTCCGGTGTCTCCGGTGTCCCCCGGTGTCCTCCGTGACCCCCGGTGTCTCCGGTGTCCCCCGTGACCCCCGGTGTCCTCCATGACCCCCGGTGTCTCCGGTGTCTCCGGTGTCCCTCGGTGTCCTCCATGACCCCTAGTGTCTCCGGTGTCTCCGGTGTCCCCCGGTGTCCTCCGTGACCCCCGGTGTCTCCGGTGTCCCCTGGTGTCCTCCGTGACCCCCGGTGTCTCCGGTGTCCCCCGTATCCCCCGGTGTCCTCCGTGACCCCCGGTGTCTCCGGTGTCCCCCGTGTCCCCCGGTGTCTTCCATGACCCCCGGTGTCTCCGGTGTCTCCGGTGTCCCCCGGTGTCCTCCGTGCCCCCCGGTGTCTCCTGTGTCCCCCGTGACCCCCCGGTGTCCTCCATGACCCCCGGTGTCTCCGGTGTCCCCCGGTGTCCTCCATGACCCCCGGTGTCTCCGGTGTCCCCCGTGTCCCCTGGTGTCCTCCGTGCCCCCCGGTGTCTCCGGTGTCCCCCGTGACCCCCGGTGCCCCCCGCTGTCCCCCCAGCTCTGTGACATCCGCGCCTTCGCGCGCTCCGCGGGCACCTCGAGCTCCCCCGCTCTCCGCCGCTTGGTGGCGCTGTCCAACGGCCTCTCGCGCTGGGTGCAGCTGCGCGTGCTGCGCCCCCTGGCGGCCCCGCAGCGCGCGGCGGCGCTGGGGCAGTGCCTGCACCTGGCACAGGTGAGAGACCCCCGGGAGAGACCCCCGGCAGTGACCCCTGACCCATAGACCCATAACCCATAGACCTGGGGCAGTGCCTGCACCTGGCACAGGTGAGAGACCCCCGGGAGAGACCCCCGGGAGAGACCCCCGGGAGAGACCCCCGGGAGTGACCCCTGACCCCCGGCAGTGACCCCTGACCCCCGGGAGTGACCCCCGGCAGTGACCCCCGGGAGTGACCCCTGACCCATAGACCCATAACCCATAGACCTGGGGCAGTGCCTGCACCTGGCACAGGTGAGAGACCCCCGGGAGAGACCCCCGGGAGAGACCCCCGGGAGTGACCCCTGACCCCCGGCAGTGACCCCTGACCCCCGGCAGTGACCCCCGGGAGTGACCCCTGACCCATAGACCCATAACCCATAGACCTGGGGCAGTGCCTGCACCTGGCACAGGTGAGAGACCCCCGGGAGAGACCCCCGGGAGAGACCCCCGGGAGTGACCCCTGACCCCCGGCAGTGACCCCTGACCCCCGGCAGTGACCCCCGGGAATGACCCCTGACCCATAGACCCATAACCCATAGACCTGGGGCAGTGCCTGCACCTGGCACAGGTGAGAGACCCCCGGGAGTGACCCCCGGGAATGACCCCTGACCCCCGGGAGTGATCCCCCGGGAGTGACCCCTGACCCCTGGGAATGACCCCTGACCCCCGGGAGTGACCCCTGACCCCCGGGAGTGACCCCTGACCCATAGACCCATAACCCATAACCCATAGACCTGGGGCAGGTGAGAGCGGGAGTGACCCCCGGGAGTGACCCCCGGGAATGACCCCTGATCCCCGGGAGTGACCCCTGACCCCCGGGAATGACCCCTGACCCATAGACCCATAACCCTGACCCATAGACCTGGGGCAGTGCCTGCACCTGGCACAGGTGAGAGCGGGAGTGACCCCCGAGAGTGACCCCTGATCCCCAGGAGTGACCCTTGACCCCTGGAACTGACTCCCTGACCCATAGATCTGTCTCACAGACCCATAGGTCTGACCCACAGAACTGACCCCTTGACCCACAAACCTGAACTGACCCCCTGACCCATAGAACTGACCCATCAAACTGTCCCGCAGACCCCCAGCCCTGACCCAATCCCTCCATAGCCCTGCCCCACGGACCACCCCATAACCCTGCCCCATAGTCCTGTCCCTCAGTAACGCCCCCCACCCCCCCCCAGCTGCCCCCCAGCCACCCCAAACATCTCCCCCCCCCTCCCCCAGAGCCTCCTGGAGCTCCGCAACTTCAACTCCCTCCTGGCCGTGGTCGGGGGGCTCGGCCACGGCTCCATCGCGCGGCTGCGCCGGACCCTCGCTCTGCTGACCCCCTCCCTCATCCAGGTGGGGGTCCTGGGGGCACCTGGGAGGTCCCGGTGGGGAGCATGGGGGTCTTAGGGGGGTCCTGGAGGGGTCCTGGGGTTGCTCTCGGGGGAACGTGGGGGGCACCAGGGGGTCCGAGGGGTGTTCTGGGGCACACGCGGGTGTTGAGGGACATCGGGAGGTTTTGGGGGGTTCTGGGGGGGTCCTGGGGGACACGTGGGGGTCCTGGGGGAGTCTCAAGGGGCACAGGAAGGTCCAGGAGGGTCCTTGTTGGGTTCTGGGTGAGGCACAGGGGAGACGGGGGGGTCCCGTCACCCCTCGGCCCTGCTCAGTTCTAAAATGTCCCCCCTGTGTCCCCCCCCCATCCTTGTGCCCCTGTTTTGTCCCTGTGTCCCCTGTACCCTCCTGTGACCCCCCCCCGCACCCCAATACTGCCCCCCCGGTGCCCCCCCCCCAGCTGTGGGCACAGCTGGCCGAGGCCGTGGGCTCGGGGGGGAACTACCGGGGCTACCGGGCGCTGCTGGGGGGCGCGGGGGGCGCAGGGGGGTTCCGGGTGCCGGCGCTCGGGGTCCACCTGCGGGACCTGGTGTCGCTGGAGGCGGCGCTGCCGGACTGGGGGGGCCCGGGACGCCCCCACCCCAACAAACTGCGGGCCCGCTTCGCCCTGCAAGGGGCGCTGCTGGCGGGGCGCGAGCAGGGACCCCCCGGGACCCCCCACCCCGACCTGCTCCGGCTGCTGGAGGTGAGACCCCACTGCACCACCCCAAACCCCCTCCCGGGACCCCCCCAAACTCCTTCCTGGGACTCCCCCAGGATCCCCCACCCTGACCTGCTCCACTCGACCCCCCCGCAAACTCCCCTCGAACCCCTCCTGTCCCCCCCCCCCCTCAAACCACCTGAATCCCTTCCCCTCCCAAACCTCCTCTGCACCCCCCAACCCCTCCAGCTCTCCCTGGACCCTCAGACGCCGCCGAGCCTCGACCCCCACCCCCCCTCTCCTCCATCCCAATCCCTTCCAATCCCCCCCAGACCCCCCGGGACCCTCCCCCCGCAGTTCCCCCGTTGTCCCCCAGGTGTCGCTGGCGCTCGGGCCCAGCGAGGAGCAGCTCCACCAGATGTCGCTGCAGCGCGAACCCCGCGAGAGCGCCCCCGTGAGGCCGGGGGGAGCGGGGGGTGGGGGAGGAACGGGGGGCGAGTGTGGAAAGGGGGGGCGGGTGTGGAAAGGGGGGGCGAGTGTGGAAAGGGGGGCGAGTGTGGAAAGGGGGGGCGAGTGTGGAAAGGGGAGGGCGAGTGTGGAAAGGGGGGGGCGAGGGGGAGAAAGGGGGGGCGAGTGTGGAAAGGGGGGGCGAGGGGGAGAAGGGGGGGGCGAGGGGGAGAAAGGGGGGGGCGAGGGGGAGAAAGGGGGGGCGAGTGTGGAAAGGGGGGGCGAGTGTGGAAAGGGGGGGCGAGTGTGGAAAGGGGGGGGCGAGTGTGGAAAGGGAGGGCGAGTGTGGAAAGGGGAGGCGAGTGTGCAAAGGGGGGGCGAGTGTGGAAAGGGGGGGCGAGTGTGCAAAGGGGGGGCGAGGGGGAGAAAGGGGGGGCGAGTGTGAAATGGGGGGCGAGTGTGGAAAGGGAGGCGAGTGTGAAATGGGGGGGTGGGTGCGGAAATGGGGGGAGTGTGAAAAAGGGGAGGCGAGTGTGCAAGAGAGGGGCGGGGGGCAATGGAGGGGGGGTGAGTGTGCAAGAGAGGGGCGGGGGGCAATGGAGGGGGGGGTGAGTGTGCAAGGCGGGGTCAGCGGGGGGGCCATGAGTGTCCAGGTGAGTGTGCAAAGTCCGGGGGGGCGGAGGGGGCGGGAGTGTGTAAGGGGGGGGTGAACACCTTGACGGGGGGATGTCCAGCCCGCGGGTGAGTGTGCACTGGGGGTCTGACCGCCCCCTCACCCCCCCAGGCGGGGCCCCCCCCGGAGCTGCCCCCCGCCCTCCCCCCCGAGCGCTGGGTGCTGCCCGAGCCCCCCCGGCCCGACCCCGCGGGGCTGCGACCCCGCCTCGAGCAGCTCGTGGAGGTGCGGGGGTCGTGGGGGGGGGTCGGGGGAGGGTCGGGGGTGACTTTAAGGGGGCTGGGGGGGACCGGGGGGGACCTGGGGAGGGGGGACTTGGAGGAATTGAGGGGTGGAGGGGTCTGGGGGTGAGGGGAGGGGGGCCATGGGGGCGTAGTTTGGGGGTTCCAGGGGTCCCGAGGGGTCCGGGGGGGGGAGGTTTGGGGCGGGTCTGGGGTGATGTTTTGGGGGGTCTCGGGGGGAGTCTCGGAGGGGTCAGCGGTGACATTTTGGGGGGGGTCTCAGTCCATTTTCCGGAACTTCGACGTGGACGGGGACGGGCGGATCTCGGTGGAGGAATTTGGGATCGTGCGGGAAAACTTCCCCCACCTGCCCCCCCTGGGCGAGCTGGACACCGACATGTGAGACCCCCGGGACCCCCAACCCCCCCAGGGTCCCCCCGAGACACTCCCAACCCCCCTGAACCCCCCCAAACCCCCTGGACCCCCCACCTGCCTCCCCCCGGGGGGGTAGCTGGACACGGACAGCTGAGACCCCCCCCCTCCAGGGACCCCCAAAAGTGGGACCCCACTGACCCCCCCCGAAGCCCTCCATGACCCCTGACCCCCGTGACCCTCCTGTGACCCCCCTCTGACCCCCCCCGTGTCCCCCCCAGGGACGGGGGGCTCAGCCGGGGGGAGGTTCTGGATTATTTCCTGCGCTGCAGCCAAGGACCCCCCCCGGGACCCCCCCATAACTTCCGGGGGCTGCGGGGGCTGCGCGCGGGCCCCTGTGAGACCTGCGGGAAACTGGTGAGTGCAGGGGGGGGCCCCGCGACCCCCCCTAAATTCCCCCAGATCCCCCCCCCCTCCCCTACTGAGCTGGGGGACGTGAGGACCCCCGGGACCCTCCCCCTCCCCCACTCTGGACCCTCGTGACCCCCCCCCCGACGGGGGAGGGTCCTGGCGAGTGGGGGCTCGGGGGGGGTCCGGGGGGGGCCTTTCAACCCCCAGGACACCCCCTGACCCCTCCCTCCCCCCCCCCCCAGATTTGGGGTCTGCACAAGGATGGGCTGGAGTGCAGCGGTGAGTGGGGGGGGGGGCAAAGGGGGGGGTCTGGGGGGTCTGGGGGTGTCTGGGGGGGACCCTGGGTGCTGGAGGGGGGCGGGTTCTGGGCGTGATGGGGGGTTTCGGGGGGGCTCTGGGTGCTGGGGGGGGGGGGTTTGGGGAGGCTCTGGGTACCCGTGGCGGGGTTTGGGGGGGTCCTGGGGGGTCTCTGGGTGTGAGGGGGTCC
>JAQMYR010000046.1:1142850-1190352 GCA_028536675.1 Aphelocoma californica | reverse complement strand
ACGTCCCCATGACAATGTCCCCATCACAACGTCCCCATCACAACATCCCCATGACAATGTCCCCACCACAACGTCCCCGTGACAGCGTCCCCATGACAACGTCCCCATCACACGTCCCTACCACCACATCCCCATATAAGGTCTGGTGCAAGACCCCACGGCGACGTCCCCATCACAACGTCCCCACGACAAGCTCCACGTTGCGACGTCCCCATCGCCACGTCCCCGGTGCCAAGTCCCAGTGCAACATCCCCCCCCCCCACCCCATCCCTGTGCGAAACCCCCCGTGCCGAGCTCCCGTTCGACGTCCCCACACCGGCTCCCCCCTGTCGCCCACTGCCAGGCCGCGCCGAGTACGTGGCCACGTTCCGGGGCAGCGAGTTCTTCTGCTACGACGTGTCGCGCTCGCCGGTGCAGAGCAGCGCGGACGAGCTGGCGCTGGCGTTCCGCACGCGCAGCGCCACGGGCTCTGCTGCACACCGGCCGCGCCGCCGACTTCCTGAACCTGTCGCTCAAGGCCGGCGCCGTCTGGCTCGTCATCAACCTGGGCGCCGGCGCCTTCGAGGCGCTGGTGGAGACCCGTCAACGGCAAGTTCCACGATGGCGGCTGGCACCACGTGCGCGTCACGCGCAACCTGCGGCAGGTACGGCGGGAGGGGGCGGGAAGGGAGGGCGGGGTGACAGCGGGGAGATGGAGAGCCTTGGGTGACCGCCCAGTGGGTCATCGCGGGCAGCTCCCCAACTGGGAGCACTGGGAGTGATGGTTGGCTTGGTCAGCTCCCAACTGGGAGCACTGGGAGTGATGGTTGGCTTGGTCAGCTCCCCAACTGGGAGCACTGGGAGTGATGGTTGGCTTGGTCAGCTCCCCAACTGGGAGCAATGGGAGCCTTGGGCAGCTCCCCAGCTGGGAGTCTTGGATGACCATCCAATGGGTCGTCTTGGGCAGTTCCCCAACTGGGAGCACTGGGAGTGATGATTGGCTTGGTCAGCTCCCCAATTGGTTGCGTTGGTCAGCTCCCCAACTGGGAGCCTTGAGTGACCACCTGATGGGTCATCTTGGGTAGCTCCCCAACTGGGGGCAAGTGGGAGCGATGGTTGCCCTGATCAGCTCCCAACTGGGAGCGCTGGGAACAATCATTGCCCTGGTCAGCTCCCCAACTGGGAGCACTGGGAGCCTTGATGAGCTCCCCAACTGGGAGCAATCATTGCCCTGGTCAGCTCCCCAACTGGGAGCGCTGGGAGCGATCATTGCCCTGGTCAGCTCCCCAACTGGGAGCACTGGGATGGGACCTTTGGTCAACCACCCAACTGGCACCACCGAGCATTTTGCTGACCTCCCCAACTGGGACCACTGGAGTGATCATTGCCCTGACCATCTCCCCAACTGGGAGCAATGGGCATCTTGGTCAACTGCCCAACTGGGAGCAACCGGTTGTCTTGGCCAACCACCCAGCCAGGAAATCCAGTTACCTTGATCAGCTCCCCAACTGGGAGCACTGGGTGTTCTGTTAAACTACTGAACTGGGAGCACTGGGAACAATGGGTTCCTTGATAAGCTGCCCAGCTGGGAGCAATGGGTTCTTCAGTCCGCTCCCCAACTGGGAGCACTGGGAGCAATGGGTGTCTTCGTCAACCACCCAACTGGGAACACCAGTAGCATGGTCAGCTCCCCAACTGGGAGCACTGGTTGCATTGGCCAACCGCCCAACTGGGGGCGATGGACACATGGACCAACCACCCAACTGGGAGCACTGGGCGCATCGGTCCGGTCCCCAACTGGGAGCACTGGGTGTCTTGCTCAACCACCCAGCTGGGAGCACTGGGTGTCTTGGCTAAGCACCCAACTGGGAGCACTGGGAGCACTGGACATGCTGGTCAACCACCCCGCCGGCAGCACCGACCACAGGACCTCTCTCTCCCCAACTGGGAGCGCTGCTTCCATGGACCCTCCCAAACTGGGAGCACTGGAGACTCGGGGGGGGGGGGGGTTTCTCTGCCCAACCCCCACAGGGGGGTGACGGGTCGAGGTTCGGGGGTGCCCCCCCCCCCCCCTTTCTGACAACTCTCTGCTTCTCTCCCCCCCAAGGTGGGCGCTGCCCCTCCCCCCTCCGTGCAACGCCCCACCCCCCCACCCCCCTCCTCGTGCCACGCCCCTCCCCCCTGTGTGTGCGCGTGCCACTAACACGCTTCCCCCCCCCCCCCCTCCGCGGGGCCCCCCCCCACTAACCTCCCGTCCCCCACTAATCCTGGGGGGGGCCCCCCCCTTTAACAAAAACAACCGAAAACCAACCCCCCCCCCCAAAAAACCCCCCTCCCGCGCCCCCCAAGCGCCCCCCAAACGTCACGTTTGTGTTTTGTCCTTCTCTCGCCGCCAGCACGCAGGGATCGGACACGCTATGGTAAACAAACTGCATTACCTGGTAGTTATCACTCTATTGTTACTCCTTGGCTTCGCCGTGGCCCCACCCCCAACCTTTTGGGGCCGATCCGGGGGATTTTGGGCAATTTTCACCCATCCGCCATCTTGCGGCCGAGCTTCGGCTCCCCCTCATGCCAAAAGAAACGAGAGCTGGTTCTGCCCCCTCCCCTCCCTCATCCCCCACCCAAACCCACCAAAAATCTTTCCTGAGAGGGCGTGTGTTACTCGGTGGGGGTGAGGTGGCACCTCAACCCATCCCCCGCCCCGGTTTTGGGGTGAGTTTTAGGGATTTTGGGGGCGATTTTCACCCATCCGCCATCTTGTGGCCGAGCTACAGCTCCCTGGTGCCAAAAAGAGCTGGTTTTCCCCCCCAAAAAAGTCTTTGTCTGGGGTCAGGACGGGGATATTTTTTTCTCAAGAGGCTTCCGCTCCTTCCGCTCCCGCTGTTTTGGGATGAATTTGAGGGATTTGGGGCAATTTTCCCCCATCCGCCATCTTGCGGCTGAGCTTATCAGCTCCCTGATGCCAAAAAAAACCCCCCTGGTTTTCCACCCCCAAAAAAATCCTTTCTGAGGGTCTGGTTCCCTCGATGGGGACGATGTGGGGTCCCACAGCCCCTCCCCCCCCCGCCCGCCCCAACCCCCCCACCCCCATTTTGGTGGGAATTTGGGAATTTTTTGGATTTGGGGTGATTGGATAAACCCAACACCCGCAGCTCCCTGGTGTTAAAACCGACCGATTTCCACCCAAAAACATCAGTCTGGGCTCAGAAGGGGCTGATTTTTTGCCAAGGGGTTGATGTGGGCTCCCACTCCCCCAGTTTGGGATGAATTTGAGGGATTTCGGGCAATTCTTCCCCACACACCATCTGGGGGGTAGCCTCAGCTCCCTGGTGCCCAAAACCAGCCAGTTTCACCCCAAAATCCAGCCCTGAGCGGACTCGTTTTCCCTTGGAGACTTTTGTAGAGTCCCATGCCCACTTTTTGGGGTGATTTCTTGGGATTTTGGGCAATTTGATACCAATCCCACCCCCCTGAAACAGCCAAGGTTCAGATTCTGGATAATTCCCCCAAAAAAACCCGGTGCGAGTTGTGGGGGAGGATGGAGAGCCCCAAACGCCTCCTTTCGGGGCAAATTCTTGGGATTTCGGACAATTTGCTCCCATCCGCTCCCCTGTGGCCGAGCAGCCCCAAAATCACCCCCAAAATTTGGGGTTCTCCCCAAAATCCAGCCTGGTGGGGGGCTGTTACTCACAGAGGGGATGTGGGACCCCACCCCCCCTCCCCATTTTGGGGCGATTCCTTTGGATTTCGGCCCATTTTTGCCCCTTCCCCCGCAGGGGCCCCCTCCCCGCCCCCCAAACCAGCCGCTTTCACCCCAAACCTCGTCTCGAGGGGGTGTCAGGGCCGAAAGGCGGGGGGGGGGGCTGGGAGGTGTGGGTGGGTGATTTTTTTTTTTTTTTGGGGTGCCCCCTCCCCAAATCGAGGACGGAAACGGCGTTTTCAGGACAAGCTGCCGCCCCTCCCCCTCCCGCGCAGGCAGCGGGGCCGCCCCCGACCCCCCCCGACCCCCCGAAGCCCCCCCCGGGCTGGGGTCGGGCCCCGCTGCCTGCGCCGAGTCCTCGCACGCCCCTTGCACGCGGCTTGCACGGCTTCACTAACACTGACCCCCCCCCCCGGCCTTCCTCGCCCCCCACCCCCCGACCCCCTCCTCATCCTCCCCTCGCCTCCCCCAAACGCCCCCTCCTCCCCCCCCCCCCGGTATGGGAGGCACCGGGGCCGCCCCCGCCGCGGGGGGAGGGGCTGGGGGGGGCACGGCTGAGCGCGAGAGTGTGCAAGGTGTGTGTGCAGGTGTGCACAGGTGTGCGAGGGTCACCCCAGGTGTGTGCAGGTGTGCGTGCAGGTGTGCACAGGTGTGCGAGGGTCACCCCAGGTGTGTGCAGGTGTGCGCAGAGGTGAGAGGATCACCCCAGGTGTGTGCAGGTGTGCACAGGTGTGCTAGGATCACCCCAGGTGTGTGCAAGGTGTGTGTGCAGGTGTGCGAGGGTCACCCCAGGTGTGTGCAGGTGTGCACAGGTGTGCTAGGATCACCCCAGGTGTGAGCAAGGTGTGTGTGCAGGTGTGCGAGGATCACCCCAGGTGTGTGCAGGTGTGCGCAGAGGTGAGAGGATCACCCCAGGTGTGTGCAAGGTGTGTGTGCAGGTGTGCGAGGGTCACCCCAGGTGTGTGCAGGTGTGCACGGGTGTGGGTGCAGGTGTGCGAGGGTCACCCCAGGTGTGCACAGGTGTGCACGGGTGTGCGAGGGTCACCCCAGCTGTGCACAGGTGTGCGCAGGTGTGCGAGGATCACCCCAGGTGTGTGCAAGGTGTGTGTGCAGGTGTGCGCAGGTGTGCGAGGATCACCCCAGGTGTGCACAGGTGTGCACGGGTGTGGGTGCAGGTGTGCGAGGATCACCCCAGGTGTGTGCAGGTGTGCACAGGTGCGTGTGTGATGCCGGCCCAGCCTGGGGCAGCTGCGTGTGCGCTCCCACGCGCGTGCGAGCGGCCGCGGGGCTGCCCCCGTCCCTCCCCCACCCCGGGTTCCCCGTGCCCCCCTCCCCCCCCGCACGCCCCCCGCCCTGCACGCCCCGCCGCCCCCGCCTCACGCCCACCCCGTGCACGCGCTTGCACACCTGTGCACACACCTGTGCGCGCCCCCCGCACGCCCCCGCGCGCTGCCCCCACTAACGACCGCGTTTGTGTCCGAGCTTTGTTCTGCCCCGGGACCCCCCAAAACTCGTTACTAACCCCCCTCCCCCCCCCCCCCGTCACCCCCGTGTCACCCCCGCCCCTCCCCACCTCGCCACCCACCCCCATCCTCACCTGGGGGGGCTCCTTGGGGGGATCCCCCCGGGGCATCTGGAGATAGGGGGGGGACTTCAAACCACCCCCCCACCACACCCCAAGGGTGCCCTTGGGACCACCCCCCCTCTATTGTCGCACCCCCCCAGGTGCCCCCTGAGACCCCCCCAGACGTCACCCTCATTGTCCCCGTCACCCCCCACGACCCCATCACCCCCCCACCCTCATCGCCCACCACCCCCCGTCACCCCCCGCGTCCCCCATCGCTCCCATCACCCCCACCCCCCACCCCATATCCCCATCGCCCCTTTGTCCCCAGCCCCCTCCCGTGTCCCCCCACCCCCCTCCCCACCCACGTTTTGGGGTGCCCCGGCCCGCCGGGGGGGTCCCCGCTGAGGCCGGGCCGCTCGTGCCGCAGGTGACGATCTCGGTGGACGGGATCCTGACCACCACGGGCTACACGCAGGAGGACTTCACCATGCTGGGCTCCGACGACTTCTTCTACGTGGGGGGGTCCCCCAACACCGCCGACCTGCCGGGGTCCCCCGTCAGCAACAACTTCATGGGCTGCCTCAAGGACGTGAGTGTGGGGCGGGGGGGGCACGACACACGGTGGGGCGGGGGGGAGGGGGGCTCGGGGAACCCCCCCTTCCCTCAGCTGGGGAGAGTTATGGGTGCTCGAGGCGGGGGGTGTCAGGTTGGGGACAGCCATGAGCCCCCCGACTCACCTGTGCGTGTCCCCGGGGGCTGCGGGTCACATTTTGGGGACCCCCAGACTCCCCCGCCTCACCTGTGCGTGTCCCCGGGGGCTGCGGGCCGCATTTTGGGGACCCCCAGACTCCCCCGCCTCACCTGTGCGTGTCCCCGGGGGCTGCGGGTCGCATTTTGGGGACCCCCAGACTCCCCCGCCTCACCTGTGCGTGTCCCCGGGGGCTGCGGGTCCCATTTTGGGGACCCCCAGACTCCCCCGCTTCACCTGTGAGTGTCCCCGGGGGCTGCGGGTCACATTTTGGGGACCCCCAGACTCCCCCGCTTCACCTGTGCATGTTCCCGGGGGCTGCGGGTCCCATTTTGGGGACCCCCAGACTCCCCCGCCTCACCTGTGCGTGTCCCAGGGGCTGCGGGTCACATTTTGGGGACCCCCAGACTCCCCCGCCTCACCTGTGCGTGTCCCCGGGGGCTGCGGGTCGCATTTTGGGGACCCCCAGACTCCCCCGCCTCACCTGTGCGTGTCCCCGGGGGCTGCGGGTCACATTTTGGGGTCCCCCAGACTCCCCTGACTCACCTGTGCGTGTCCCCGGGGGCTGCGGGTCCCATTTTGGGGACCCCCAGACTCCCCTGACTCACCTGTGCGTGTCCCCGGGGGCTGCGGGTCACATTTTGGGGACCCCCAGACTCCCCTGAATCACCTGTGCGTGTCCCCGGCGGCTGCGGGTCACATTTTGGGGTCCCCCAGACTCCCCCGCCTCACCTGTGCGTGTCCCCAGGGGCTGCGGGTCACATTTTGGGGACCCCCAGACTCCCCCGCCTCACCTGTGAGTGTCCCCGGGGGCTGCGGGTCACATTTTGGGGACCCCCAGACTCCCCCGCCTCACCTGTGCGTGTCCCCGGGGGCTGCGGGTCACATTTTGGGGACCCCCAGACTCCCCCGCTTCACCTGTGCATGTCCCCGGGGGCTGCGGGTCACATTTTGGGGACCCCCAGACTCCCCCGCCTCACCTGTGCGTGTCCCCGGGGGCTGCGGGTCGCATTTTGGGGACCCCCAGACTCCCCCGCCTCACCTGTGCGTGTCCCCGGGGGCTGCGGGTCACATTTTGGGGTCCCCCAGACTCCCCTGACTCACCTGTGCGTGTCCCCGGGGGCTGCGGGTCCCATTTTGGGCACCCCCAGACTCCCCCGCCTCACCTGTGCGTGTCCCCGGGGGCTGCGGGTCGCATTTTGGGGACCCCCAGACTCCCCCGCTTCACCTGTGCGTGTCCCCGGGGGCTGCGGGTCCCATTTTGGGCACCCCCAGACTCCCCTGACTCACCTGTGCGTGTCCCCGGGGGCTGCGGGTCACATTTTGGGGACCCCCAGACTCCCCCGCTTCACCTGTGCGTGTCCCCGGCGGCTGCGGGTCACATTTTGGGGACCCCCAGACTCCCCTGACTCACCTGCGCGTGTCCCCGGGGGCTGCGGGTCACATTTTGGGCACCCCCAGACTCCCCCGCCTCACCTGTGCGTGTCCCCGGGGGTGTTACAGGTGCACGGGGTGCGGCGTCACCGGGGGACCTGGACTGGCGGGGGGGGAGGGGTTCACAGCGGGATGTTGGGGACCCCCAGACCCCCCCCCCCCCCCCAAATTCACCTGCTCCCCCCCAGGTGGTTTACAAGAACAACGACTTCAAGCTGGAGCTGTCGCGGCTGGCGCAGGAAGGGGACGCGCGGGTGACCCTGCACGGGGCGCTGCTCTTCCACTGCGACCCCCCCCCGGCGCTGGACCCCGTCACCTTCGCCACCCCCCAGGCGCACCTGGCGCTGCCCACCTGGCGCCCGGCGCGCGCCGGCTCCGTGTCCTTCGACTTCCGCACCACGGAGCCCAACGGGGTCCTGCTCTTCGGGCAGGGACCCCCCCGAGACCCCCCGGCCGCCGCCCCGCGCGGACCCCCCCCCGCCTCCCCCCGATTTCCTGGCTCTGGAGCTGCTGGACGGGCACCTGTACCTGCTGCTGGGCATGGGCGCGGCCGGGCTGCGGCTCCGCGCCAGCGCCCGCAAGGTGACCGATGGCGAGTGGTGCCACGTGGACGTGCAGCGCGATGGGCGCAAAGGTGAGCGCGCGAGGACAGGTGCGTGCGCAGGTGTGCGGGGAGGGGGTGCGCGGGGGGGGGGGGGTCACAGGTGTGCAAGGGGGTGCCCGGAAGGGTCACAGGTGTGCAGGAGGTGTGTGCGCAGGTGTGCAAGGGGGTGCCCGGAAGGGTCACAGGTGTGCAGGAGGTGGGCAGGTGTGCGGGGAGGGGGTGCGCGGGGGGGGTCACAGGTGTGCAAGGGGGTGCCCGGAAGGGTCACAGGTGTGCAGGAGGTGCGCAGGTGTGCGGGGAGGGGGTGCACGGGGGGGGTCACAGGTGTGCAAGGGGGTGCCCGGAAGGGTCACAGGTGTGCAGGAGGTGCGCAGGTGTGCGGGGAGGGGGTGCACGGGGGGGGTCACAGGTGTGCAGGAGGTGGGCAGGTGTGCAAGGGGATGCACGGAGGAGTCATGGGTATGCAGAGGTTATGCAATTCAATGTCACAGGTGTGCGGGGGGGTTGCACAGAAGGTTTGGGGGTGTTCACGGGTGTGCAGGGGTTGTACAGGTGCAGCTCACGGGTGTGCAGGGGGTTCCGGAGCAGGGTGGCTGCTCCCCCCCCCTTTGCCAGGCACCGGGCGCACCCCAATGTCCCCTCACGTCCCCTCTGTGCCCCCCAGGCTCGGTGTCCATGGACCCCAGGGCACTTCCATGACCCCAATATTGTCGCCCTGATGTCCCCGTGCTGTCCCCCCCAGGCTCGGTGTCGGTGAACAGCCGCAGCACCCCGTTCCTGGCCAGCGGCGACCGCGATGTTCTGGACGTGGGCGCCGAGCTTTACCTGGGGGGGCTCCCCGAGGGTCGCCCCGGCCCCCCCGCGCCCCCCGAGCTCTGGGCAGCGGGGCTGCGCCTCGGCTTCGTGGGCTGCGTGCGGGACTTGTTCGTGGACGGGCGGAGCCGCGACGTGCGGGCGCTTTTGGGGGCCGGGGGCTCCGGGGGGGCCCCGGGGGTCTCCCCGCTCTGCGCGCGGGACCCCCCCCGGCTGTGCGCCAGCGGCCCCTGCCGGAACGGGGGGACGTGTCGCGAGGGCTGGAACCGCTTCGTGTGCGACTGTCGCGGCACCGGGTACCTGGGGCCGCGCTGCGAGACAGGTGAGGGGACCGGGCACCGCGGGGGTGGGTGCGGGGGTCACCCTGAGAGCCCCTGAACACCTGGGACCCCGGGGGAGGGTGTCACGCCGCAGGAGAGGGGGGCTCGGGGGGACTGAGGGTCACCCCCGAGGTGACCGGGACACAGCGGGGATGGGGGTCCTGTGCGGGGGGGGGACAGCGCTGTGAGACAGGAGAGGAGGGGGGGATGGGCGGGACTGGGACCCCCCTGAACAGCTGGGTCCCCTGCGGGGGGGGGGGTCACAGCTGGGGAGGAGGTGCCTGGATGTCCCCTGGGAGCACCTGGACACCTGAGCCACCTCCCCCCGGATACCTGGGTGTCCCCTGCACGGGTGGCTCCCCTAGAGACGGGGATCCCCAGACCCCTCCAGTCCCGGGGGGGTCCCCTCAGGTCCCCCACAGAGGTGGCACCCAGCGACAGCGTCCCCTTGTCCCCCATGGAATGCGGTGCTGAGCCAGCACCTGCCTGGGGCGGGGCTCACCTGGGCACGGGGGGGGGGGGAGGGGTCCCGCTTCCCAGGGGTGTCCTGGGGGTCTCGGGACACTCGGGTGCTCTGGGGACGGGGGTGGCCGTGCCGAGGGTGACGCGGGGGTGTCCCCGATGTCCCCGCAGAGGCGGCGGTGCTGAGCTATGACGGCAGCATGTACCTGAAGGTGCAGGTGCCGGGGGAGCAGACGGAGGCCGAGGACGTGTCCCTGCGCTTTATGTCCCCTCGCGCCTTCGGCCTCGTCCTGGCCACCACCTCGCGCCACTCGGCCGACACCCTGCGCCTCGAGCTGGACGGGGGGCGCATGAAGCTCACCCTCAACCTGGGTGAGCCCCCCGAGACCCCACAGAGCCCCCCCCCACCACCCCCAAATACCCGCCCATACCTCCCTGAAACCTCCCCGGAATCCTCCCCCAAACGGGGCCCGAGTCGGTTCTGGTCAGCCCAGAATGGCCAAAATGGTGTCTGGGACCCCAAAATGGTGCCTGGGACCCCAAAATGGTGTCTGGGACCCCGAAATTGTGCCTAGGACCCCCAAAATGGTGCCTGGAGTCCCAAAGTGGTGCCTGGGACCCCAAAATAGTGCCTGGGACCCCCCCTTCCCCCCCCCAAATGTTCAAATTGGTGCCTGGGAGCCCAGAATGATGGTCAGGACCCCAAAATGGTGCCCAGGTCCGTTCTCTTGACCCTAAAATGGGCAAGCTCATGCCTGGGACCCCAAAAAGGATGTCCAGGTCCCAAAAATTCTCCCCAAATCGTGTCTGGGTTGGCTCTTGTGTTCCAAAATGGCCAAGTTGGTGACTGGGACCCCAAAACTTCCCCCAGTGGTGCTCAAGCTGCTCGTGGCCCCCAAATGGTGCCCAGGACCCAAAAATGGTGCTCAGACACTCCCAGAATCGCACCCGGGACCCCCAGACTGGCCCTGGAGGGTCACCAGAGCTGCCTCGGTGTCCCCATCCCCGTCGGGTCCCGTCGGATTCCCTCCCCTCCCCCCCCCCCGGGATTGGGGCCTTCGTGACCCCCCCGCTGCCACTTGGGGCACAGCACCGGGACCCCCCGAGGGGTTGAGGGTCGCCGCCAGAGGATTGGGGAGCCTCCCCAGGGTCGGGGACCCCCTCCTGCAGCCCCTTCCATTGGGGGGGACCCCCGTGGGGCTGCAGGTCCTCTGAGGGCTTGGGACCCCCCCAAGGGGTTTGAGATCCCCCCCATGGCATTGGGGCACCCCCCAGGGAGTTGGGGACCCCCCATGGGATTGGGGGCCCCCCCGGGTCCCGGTGTTTGCCCCTCCCCGCCCCGCAGCGGTTGACGAGGGGGGGCCCAGCCCTGGGTGTCGGATCCCCCCGGATCCCCCCGGATCCCCCCGGATCCCTGGGATCCCCCGGGCTGGGCCCTCAGGGCGGCCGTGCCCCCCCGCGAGGTGCCAGAGAACCCCCGAACTCCCAAACCAGTCCTCTCCCAGTCCTCTCCCAGTCCTCTCCCAGTCCATCCCCAGTCCCAGCCTGATCCCAATCCCCATCCCATCCCATCCCATCCCATCCCATCCCATCCCATCCCATCCCATCCCATCCCATCCCATCCCATCCCATCCCATCCCATCCCATCCCATCCCATTTCCTGTCACTTCCAGTGCCCCCCAGTCGCTCCCAGTCCCATCCCCGCCGCTCCCAGTCCCTCCCAGTCCCTCCCAGTCCCCTCCCAGTCCCATCCCAGTCCCATCCCCGTCGCTCCCAGTCCAATCCCCGTCGCTCCCAGTCGCTCCCAGTCCCATCCCAGTCCTTCCCAGTCCCCCCCCTCTGGCACCTCGCCCCCCCCGGCCGCCCCCCCCCGTCCCCGGGGCGCCCCCTGGCGGCGGCTGCGAAGGGCCTGACCCGTGTCTTCTCTCCCCAGACTGTGTCCGCGTGGGCTGTCACCCCAGTAAGTGCCACCCCCACCCCGGGACACCCCCGGGACACCCCCGGGACACCCCCAACCCCCCCCCCCGGGACACCCGGCCACGAAGACCCCCAAAACCTCCCCCAAGCACCCCTTGGGACACCCCCAACCCCCCCCGGGGACGCCCTCTGGGGACACCCCCAGACCCTCTCAATCCCTCTGGAACACCCCGAAGTCTCCACAGGGACCCCCCCCAAAACCCTCCTGACCCCCCAAAGGGCTGGGACACCCCCCCGCGTGTGTTTGGGGTGCACAGGTGTGGTTGGGGTTTTGGGGTTCACACCTGGGCGGTGGTCCCGGGTCTCCTCCTGGGCTGCGTCCAGCCGTGGGTGTTGTCGCCTGTCCATGAACATCTGGTGTCACCCAGTGCTAAAACGTGTCACTGGTGTCCTGGTGTCACCCAGCGCCACCAGCCGCTACGGTGTCACCTGTACTGGTGGCCCAGTGTCCCCAGTACAGTGCTGACCCGCGGTGTCACTGGTGTCACCCAGTCCCTGGTGTAGCGCTGTCTCCCAGTGCCGTGGTGCCACCAGTACCAGTACCGGTGTCCTCTGGTGTCCTCTGGTGTCCCATTGTCCCTGGTGCAGTGGTGTCCCCCCGGTGTCCCCCAGTGTCCCCCCAGTGTCCCCCAGTGTCCCCAGTGCAGAGGTGTCCCCTGGTGTCCCACGGAGCCACTGTTGTCCCTTGGTGTCCCAGTGTCCCCGGTGCAGTGGTGCCCCCGGTGTCCCCGGTGTCACCGGTGTCCCTGGTGTCCCCGGTGTCCCCGGTGTCCCTGGTGTCCCCGGTGTCCCTGGTGTCCCCGGTGTCACCGGTGTCCCTGGTGTCCCCGCTGCCCCCAGGCAAGGGCCCCGAGACGCTGTTCGCGGGGCAGCGGCTGGATGACAACGAGTGGCACTCGGTGCGGGTGGCCCGGCGCGGGCGCAGCCTCCAGCTCGCCGTCGACAACGTCACCGTCGAAGGTGACACCGCGGGGATGGGGTGGGGCAAGGGGACCTTTGCCTGGGCTCGTGGGGACATGGGGGTGCTCAGGTCCATGGGGACGTGGCCGGTGGGGCTGTGGGGACGTGGGGACACAGATGGAGGTCCATGGGGACATGGGTGCATGGGGATGAGGTGACCAGATCAATGGGGACACAGATGGAGGTCCATGGGGACACGGATGGAGGTCCATGGGGACACAGATGGAGGTCCATGGAGACATGGATGGAGGTCTATGGGGACACGGATGGAGGTCCATGGGGACATGGGTGCATGGGGATGAGGTGACCAGGTCCATGGGGACAGGGATGGAGGTCCATGGGGACACGGATAGAGGTCCATGGGGACACAGATGGAGGTCCATAGGGACATGGGTGCATCGGGATGAGGTGACCAGGTCCATGGGGACAGGGATGGAGGTCCATGGGGACATGGGTGCATGGGGATGAGGTGACCAGGTCCATGGGGACAGGGATGGAGGTCCATGGGGACATGGGTGCATGGGGATGAGGTGACCAGGTCCATGGGGACATGGATGGAGGTCCATGGGGACATGGGTGCATGGGGATGAGGTGACCAGGCCTGTGAGGACACACACGTGGGCTGGACGTCCATGAGACCACAGCTGAACGGGACCACGGGGAGGTGGCACACTCCCGGTGACACCCCCGTGTCCCCCACACCCCCCCAGGGCAGCTGTCAGGCTCACACACCCGCCTGGAGTTCCACAACATCGAGACCGGGATCGTCACCGAGCGGCGCTTCCTGGCCGTGGTCCCGTCCAACTTCCTGGGCCACCTGAGCGGGCTGGTGTTCAACGGGCTGCCCTACCTGGACCTGTGCCGCGACGGCGACATCAGCTCCTGCGAGCTCAACGCCCGCTTTGGTCGCCGCGCCATCGTGGCCGACCCGGTGGCCTTCGGGGGCCGCGGCTCCTACGTGGCGCTGGCCACGCTCCAGGCCTTCGCCTCCTTCCACCTCTTCTTCCAGTTCAAGACCACGGCGCCCGACGGCCTCATCCTCTTCAACGGCGGCAGCGGCTCCGACTTCCTGGTCGTCGAGCTGGTCAAGGGGTGAGGGGGACACCGGGGGGAACCTGGGGACGTCCTGGGGACTTTGGAGATCTTGGGGAACACCTGGGGACACCGAAGCCCTGCTGGGGAGCTCAGGGATCTTCACGGATCGTGGGGACACCAACGAGGTCCTTGGGGACCTTGGAGAGCACCTGGGGAGCTCAGAGACCACCTGGGAACACACAGGGGGTGCTGGGGACCTTGGGGACCACCTGGGGACCTTGGGGACATCCTGGGGACCTCAGAGACCACCTGGGAACACACAGGGGGTGCTGGGGACCTTGGGGACCACCTGGG
This sequence comes from Aphelocoma californica, assembly GCA_028536675.1. NCBI lineage: Eukaryota > Metazoa > Chordata > Aves > Passeriformes > Corvidae > Aphelocoma > Aphelocoma californica. The sequence goes on along the minus strand of JAQMYR010000046.1, from coordinate 1,176,396 downwards.
GACCTTGGGGACATCCTGGGGAGCTCAGAGACCACCTGGAACACGTCAGGGGTCCTGGGGACCTTGGGAGCCACCTGGGGACCTCCTGAACCTTCTGGGGACCTCCTGGATGCCCTGGGAACCTTGGGGACACCGGGGTGGTCCTGGGGACCCCGTAACCCCTCTGGGGACCTCGGGGACCTTCTGAACCTCGTCTGACCTTGGGAGCCCCCTCAGTCCTCAGAGACCCCCCCAACCCATGGTGCCCACCCAGCCTTAGGCTCCGCCTCTTGGGCTCAAGCCCCTCCCCTTGGCTCGGCCACGCCCATATCGACCACACCCAATGTCGGCCACACCCCCCCGGGCTTTGACCGCGCCCCCTGGCCCAGTTACGCGCCCTGCTTGGGGGTGTCCCTTTGTCCCCTCCCCAGGTGAGCCCCCAACTCCCTGAGGCCACGCCCCACGAGGCCACGCCCCCTTTTGCAGGTACATCCACTACGTGTTCGACCTGGGCGAGGGCCCCTCGCTCATGAAGGGCAACTCGGAGCAGCCGCTGCACGACGGGCGCTGGCACGAGGTGGCCGTGGCGCGGGAGGGGGGGGCCCTGCACGGGCTGCGCGTGGACGGGAGACCCGTGACCCAGCACGGCCAGGGCGCCCGCGGCCTCCAGCTCAAGGGTGAGACCTGGGGGACACCTGGGGACACAGCTGGGACACAGCTGGGGACACCTGGGGGACACCTGGGGACACCTGGGACAGACCTGGGGGACACCTGGGGACACCTGGGGACACCTGGGACACAGTTGGGGACACCTGGGACAGACCTGGGGACACCTGGGACACAGCTGGGGACACCTGGGGACACCTGGGACAGACCTGGGGACACCTGGGACAGACCTGGGGGACACCTGGGACACAGTTGGGACACAGCTGGGGACACCTGGGACAGACCTGGGGACACCTGGGGGACACCTGGGGACACCTGGGGGACACCTGGGACAGACCTGGGGACACCTGGGACACAGCTGGGACACAGCTGGGACAGACCTGGGGACACCTGGGGACACCTGGGACAGAGCTGGGGACACCTGGGACAGACTGGGGGACACCTGGGGACACCTGGGGACACCTGGGACAGACCTGGGACAGACCTGGGGACACCTGGGACACAGCTGGGACAGAGCTGGGGACACCTGGGGACACAGCTGGGACACAGCTGGGGACACCTGGGACACACCTGGGGACACCTGGGACAGACCTGGGGGACACCTGGGGACACCTGGGGACACCTGGGGGACACCTGGGACACACCTGGGGACACACCTGGGGACACCTGGGACACACCTGGGGACACCTGGGGGACACCTGGGACAGACCTGGGGACACCTGGGGACACAGTTGGGACACAGCTGGGGACACCTGGGACACACCTGGGACACAGCTGGGGACACCTGGGAACACCTGGGACAGACCTGGGGACACCTGGGACAGACCGGGGGACACCTGGGACAGACCTGGGACACAGCTGGGGCCACAGCTGGGACACACCTGGGACACACCTGGGGACACCTGGGGGACACCTGGGACAGACCTGGGGGCACCTGGGGGAGGGTAACAGGTGTGGGGGCACCCATGGAGGGGATGGATGGGTGCTCCATGACCCGTCACAAACAGGGCACTTGTGGCTTCCAGCTCAACAGTGAGACCTGGGACACACCTGGGGACACCTGGGGGAGGGTAACACGTGTGGGGTGGTCCCATGGGGGGGTGGAAGGGGGCACCCATAGGGGAATCACCCACAGCAGGCGTCACCCCAGTGGGGTACCCATGGCAGGGTGCACATGGAGTGTCCCCCCACCCCATGAGTGACCCCCCCAGTGTCCCCTCAGGTGTCCCCCAGGTGCACCTGGACATCGGGGGCGGCAGGAGGGGGGCAGTGGGATATGGCGGGGGGGGGGGTCTCCCTACAGCGTGACCCCTGCCAGGTCTGGGGTGGTCATTCCGGGGCTGTTACGGGGCACGGAGGGAGGCGGTCAGTGCCCCCCCCCCCGTGAGTGACCCCTCCTGTGCCCCCCCCCCCCAGGGGAGCTGTACGTCGGGGGGGTCAGCCCGGGGCTCCTGGGCCGCCTCCCGCGGCTCGTGGCCTCCCGGGGGGGCTTCCGGGGGTGTTTGGCCTCGCTGGACCTCAACGGGCGCCTGCCCGACCTGCTCGGGGACGCCCTGAGACGCGTGGGGGACGTGCGGAGGGGCTGCGACGGTGAGAAAGGGGGGCCACGGGGGGGTCACGGGGGTCTGGGGGCTTCGGCACGTGGGGGACGTGCGGGGGGGGGGCTGCGGTGTTAGGAATTGGGGGGCGCAGAGGGGCTGACGGGGGCACAGGGGTCCGGCGGGTGTCTGGGGCTGGGGGACATTTTTGGGGGTGTCTGGGGGTTTTCCAATGGGTTGGGGGATGAGCGGGTGGGGAGGGGGCTCGGGGGGGCACGGGGGGGTTGCAAGAGTGGATGGGGGGGCGCAAGGAGGTGTCCGAGGGGGGCTGGGGCTGCTCAGGACGGGGGGCGGGGGGACACGAAGGCTGAAGGGGGGGGGGGGATTCAGGGCTGCAAAGACCCATCGAGAGCCCCCCGCTCCCCCCACCCGCGGGTTTGGGGGAACCGGGGGGGGGTCCCCACGAGCCCGGTGCCCCCCAGGCCCCAGCACGACGTGCGCCGAGGACTCGTGTGCCCACGGGGGGGTCTGCCTGCAGCAGTGGGACGGCTTCACCTGCGACTGCAGCATGACGGCCTTCGGGGGGGCCGGCTGCGCCGAGCGTGAGTGGGGGGCGAGGGGGGATTTGGGGGGCTCAGGGGGCTCAGGAAGGCACGAGGGGCTCAGGGGGGGCACCGGCTGTGCCCAGTGTGAGTGGGCGGCTCGGGGGGCACAGAGGGGCACGGGTGGCTCTGAGGGCTCTGGGGAACACGGGGACACGAGGGGCTCAGGGGTCCCAGCAGGAGGGGTCCCTGTCCCCCTCACAGGGAGCCCAGGACCCCCCAGGAGTGGGCAAAGGGGCCAGGTGGCCCTTGTCCCTCCCAGGGGACACGCGCAGGGGGCTGGGTGGCTTCGTGACCCTCACGTGGGCCGTGGTGTCCCCACACGGGACAAGCCCGAGGTGGCTCCGTCCCTTGCTTTGTGCCCCCATGGCCCCTAACGAGGGCAGGTGGCAGCGCAGGTGCCACCTGTGCCACCTGTGCCACCTGCGCCACCTGCGCCACCTGCGTCCCTCGCACCAGGCGGGGCTGCCACTGTGTCCCCTGCACGAGGGCTCTGTGTCCCCACGGCCCTGAACGAGGGGCAGGTGGCAGCGCGTGCGACATCTGTGTCCCCCCTGTGTCCCCCCCGTGTCCCTCCCATGTCCCCCCATATCCCCCATGTCCCCACGTGTCCCCCATGTACCCCCCATGTCCCCCCGTGTCCCCCTATATCCCCTGTGTCCCCCCGTGTCCCCCTCATGTCCCCCCCATGTCCCCTGTGTCCCCCCATATCCCCCATGTACCCCCCATGTCCCCCTGTGTCCCCCTATATCCCCTGTGTCCCCCCGTGTCCCCGTGTTATATCCCCCCATATCCCCCCATGTCCCCCCATATCCCCCGTGTCCCCCCATGCCCCCCCATGTCCCCCCATATCCCCTGTGTCCCCCCATATCCCCCATGTACCCCCCATGTCCCCCCATATCCCCTGTGTCCCCCCATATCCCCCATGTACCCCCCATGTCCCCCCATATCCCCCCTGTGTCCCCCCATATCCCCCCATGTCCCCACCGTGTCCCCCCATATCCCCCATGTACCCCCCATGTCCCCCCAGGTCCCCCCGTGTCCCCCTATATCCCCTGTGTCCCCCCGTGTCCCCCCCATGTCCCCCCATATCCCCCATATCCCCCCTGTGTCCCCCCATATCCCCCCATGTCCCCCGTGTCCCCCCATATCCCCCATGTACCCCCCATGTCCCCCCAGGTCCCCCCGTGTCCCCCCCAGCCTCCAGGTGAGTCCCAGGCAGCCCCGGCTCTGCCCCACACCTGAGTGGGACACGGGGGGGGAAGTGTGGGGTCGGGGGTGGCTGCAGCCCCCCCGGCTCCGTGGGGCAGCCGTGGGGCAGGACAGAGCGTGGAGACAGCGGCGTGGGGGGCTGGCACCGCCGTGGGTCACTGTGGGGCTGCCGTGGGGCTCCGTGGGGCCACCCGGGGCGTCCGCGGCTGTCCGTGGGTCACGGGGACATCTCCGTGGGTCGCCGTGTGGGTCCCCGTGGGGCTCGCCGGCTCACGGGGGGCTCCGTGGGGCTGTCACGGGGCCCCGTGGGGCTCCGTGGGGCTCCCCCGCCCCCCGCTTGTCCCCGTGGGGGTCCCCGCGGCTCCCGGGACTTCTCCGTGGGTCCGTGTGGGGCGGCCGTGGGGCTGCCGCGACCCCCGCGGGGCTCCGTGGGTGACCGGGGGGGGGGGGGGGCTCCGTGGGGCTCCCCCGCCCCCCGCCGGGGGGGTCCGTGGGTTCCCCCTCGTGGGTCGCGCTTGGCCCCTCCCCCCCGGCCCCTCCCCCCGCCCCTCCCCCGCCCCCGCCCCTCCCGCTGCAGCAGCAGCCGCCGCCGCCGCCGCCCCACGGCCGCCCGCGCCCACCGCCCCACGGCCCCACCGACCCACGGCCCCACCGGCCCCACCGACCCTCCGGCCCCACCGCGCCGCCGCCGCCGCCCAGGCCAGAGCCCCCCCGGCACAGCCCCCGCCTCATCCCCATCGCCATCCTCATCCTCATCCCCATCCCCATCCTCATCCTCAGCCTCCCGCAGCCCCCGACCTCCGCCCCACAGCGCCCATCCCCGCCCCACATCGCCCCCCCCGCTCCATCTGCCCCCTCCCGCATCCTCCCCCCCCCCCCTTTCCCAGCCCCACATCGCCCCCACCCCCGATCCCGCATCCCCCCTCCCCCCCCTTTCCCAGCCCCACATCGCTCCTGCCCCACATCCCGCACCCTCCTTCCCCCCCCCCGGGCCCCCCCTCCCCGCTCCAGCCCCACATCCCGCATCCCCCCCCCCTCCTTCAGCCCCAGCCCCACATCCCCCCCCCTCCCCGGCCCCCCCCGGACCATGCTCGACCCCCTCTGAGCGCCCCCCGCGCCCCCCCCGCCCTGGCCCCCCCCGCCCCGGGGCCCCCCCGCGCCCCCCCCCCGCATGCGCTGAGCCCCGGGGGGGGGATCCAGACCCCCCGCGGGGGGGGCGCTCGGGACCCCCCGGCCCCGCTGCTCAGGGGGGGTCGGGACCCCCGGGGCCCTTTGGGGGCGCCGCCGCTTTTTTAGGGGGGGGAGACGCCCCCCCCCAGCCCCATTTTAGGGGCATTTGGGCCCCCCCCAGCCCTGATCTAGGGGGAGATTTGGGCGATCCCCCCCCCCCCAGCCCCATTTGGGGGGGATTCGCCCCCCCCCGGCCTCATTTTAGGGGGATTCAGCTCCCCCCCAGCCCTTCTTGGGGTGATTGGGCCCCCCCGGCCCTATTTTAGGGGATTTGCCTCCCCCAGCCCCATTTAAGGGGGGGGTTGGCCCCCCCGGTCCTATTTAGGGGGGATTTGGGGTTTCTCAGGGCCTCCCCCAGCCCCATTTTCGGGGTGATCCGGGGCCCCTCCCCAGCCCCGTGGGTGGATTTTGGGCTTTGAGTCCCACTGGGGGGGGGAATTCGGGGACCCCCCCGGCCCGTGTGGGGTGACCCAGAGCCCAGGTTCGGGGGGATTTGGGGCTTCCCCGACTTCAGGTTGGGTTGAGCTGGGACTGCCCCCCTCCCCTTTCCTATTTTTGGGCTGATTTGAAGCCCCCCCATTGCAATTTTGGGCTCGCCATCCCCCCCAGCCCCATTTTGGGGTTCAGCACCCCCCTAGACCCTCTTTTGGGGCACAACCTCCCCCCCCCTCCCAAATCCCCTTTTAGGATTCAAAAACCCCCCCGGGGCCTCATTTTGGGGCACGACCCCCTCCCCTCACCACCCCCCCCCCCTTTTGGGGCTCAATCCTTCCCAGATCCCCCTTTTGGGGGTCTCATTTCCTCCCGCCACCTCCACCCCCCTTTGGGGGCCCCCCCCTCTCCTTTCACCCCCCCCATTTTGGGGTCTACCCCTCCTCCCTCCCCCCTTTTGGGGACGCCCCCCTCCCTTCACCACCAGCCCCACATTTTGGGGCCCCCCCCGCTCTCACCCCCTCCTTTGACTGGGGGCTCCCCCTCTCCTTCCGCCCCCCCTCATTTGGGAGCCCCCCACCTCCTCCCCCCCTTTTTGGGGTTCAATCCCTCGTAGACCCCATTTTGGGGGTCTGACCCTCTCCCTTCACACCCCCCTCCCTGTCATTTGGGGTCTCCCCCTCTCTTTTCACCCCCCCCCCTCATTTGGGGACTCCCCCATCCCCTCCTCCATCCATTTCGGGGGTCCCCTCTCCCTCCCCACCCTCACCCCCTATTTGGGGGCTCCCTCCTCTCCTTTCACCCCCCCCTCCCCCAATTTGGGGGTTCCCCCCCTCTTTTCACACCCCCCCCCCCTTTTGGGGGCTCCCCTCACTCCTTTCACCCCCCAAATTCGGGGGCTCCCCCATCTCTCCCCCCTCCCTCCATCTCCATTTGGGGGCTCCCCCCCCCATTTGGGGTCCCCCTCGCTGGGGTCCCCCCGGCGCTGCCGGATGGGGGGGGGCCGCTGAGGGGCCGATGGGGGGCCGGGGGGGCCCCGGGGCGCTGGGGGTGCTGGCGCTGGGGGCGCTGGGGGTGCTGGGGGTGCTGGGGGTGCTGGTGCCCCCCGCCCGCCCCGCCCGCGTCTCCTCCAGCCTCTCGACCACCCACCACGTGCACCATTTCCACGGGCGCCACGGCACGGCCCCGATCGCCATCAACCGCGCGCCCTTCCTCACCCGCGGGCACCACGGTGAGCCTTCATCCTCCTCATCCTCACCCTCATCCTCCTCATCCTCCCCATCGCCATCAACCGCGCGCCCTTCCTCACCCGCGGGCACCACGGTGAGCCTTCATCCTCCTCATCCTCCTCATCCTCACCCTCATCCTCCTCATCCTCCCCATCGCCATCAACCGCGCGCCCTTCCTCACCCGCGGGCACCACGGTGAGCCTTCATCCTCCTCATCCTCACCCTCATCCTCCTCATCCTCCCCATCGCCATCAACTGCACACCCTTCCTCACCCGTGGGCACCACGGTGAGCCTTCATCCTCCTCACCCTCATCCACATCCTCACCATCGCCAACAACCACACGCCCTTCCTCACCTGTGGGCACCACGGTGAGCCTTCATCCTCCTCACCCTCACCCTCCTCATCCTCACCTTCCTCATCCTCACCCTCATCCTCCCCGTCGCCATCAACCGCGCGCCCTTCCTCCCCCGCGGGCACCACGGTGAGCCTTCATCCTCCTCATCCTCACCCTCATCCTCACCATCATCATCATCCTCACCCTCCTCATCCTCACCCTCACCATCCTCCTCATCCTCATCCTCCCCATCGCCATCAACCGTGCGCCCTTCCTCACCCCGTGGGCACCACGGTGAGCCTTCATCCTCATCCTCCTCATCCTCCTCATCCTCCTCATCCTCCTCATCCTCACCTTCCTCATCCTCATCATCACCTTCCTCATCTCACCTTCCTCATCCTTCTCATTATCCTCATCATCATCATCCTCATCCTCCCCATCGCCATCAACCGCGTGTCCTTCCTCGCCCACGGGCACCACAATGAGCCTTCATCCTCCTTCTGCTCATCCTCATCTTCACCTTCCTCATCCTTCTCATCCTCCCCTTTGCCATCAACCATGTGTGCCACGGTGAGCCTTCATCATCACCCTCACCATCCTCATCCTCCTCATCCTCATCCTCATCTTCCTCCCCATCGCCATCAACCGCGCGCCCTTCCCCACCCTTGGGCACCACCGTGAGCCTTCATCACCTTCAACATCATCACCTTCATCCTCCTCCCCGTGGCCATCCACCGGCCCTTCCTCACCCACAGCCACCTCAGTGAGCCTTCATCACCCTTGGCCTTCCTCACCCTCCTCATCAACCTTCCCCCTCCACCTACTCAGCCTCAGGGATGAGGCCAGACTTCCTCCTGCTCCTCTTCCTCCTCCTTCTCTTTTGTCTGGGGATCCCTAGACCAGCCTTCATCATCCTCCTCATCCTCCTCTTCCTCACAGGGACCCCAAAACCCTCATCATCATCATCCTCATCATCCTCAGCCTCAGGCTCCCTCAACCTTCTCTTCACCATGACAGGGACACAGTTGGCCTTCCTCCTCCTCCTCCTCCTTCTCCTCCTCCTCTTCAGCCTCAGAGACACCATCACCCTTCCTCCTGCTCCCCTTCATCTTCCTCCTCTGGGGAACCCCAAGACCAGCCTTCATCCTCCTCCTCCTCTTCCTCTTCCTCCTCCTCCTGCTCACAGACACCCAACCCCCTCCTCCTCCTCCCGGGAGCTCCAGCCAGCCTTCCTCCTCCTCCTTCTCCTCCTCCTCCTTCTCCTCCTCCTGCTTCTCACCCTCCTCCTCCTCCCCACCTGCTCGCGGGTACTTCAGCCTGGCCTTCCTCCCCCTCTTCCTCTCCCTCCTCCTCCCCTGTCACCTCCTCTTCCTCCTTCTCCTCCTCCTCCTCACTGCCTTGGGAATCTGGAAGAGCCTTCCTCCCCCTCTTCCTCCCCCTCTTCCTCCCCCTCTTCCTCCCCCTCTTCCTCCCCCTCTTCCTCTTCCTCCCACTCCTCCTCCTCCTCCCCCCCACGCTGGGGGCCGGGCGGGGTTTGGGGGTCAGGGCAGGGTTTGGGGGGGCTCTGTGGGGTCTGTGCCCCCACCCCGTGTGTCTGTGCCGTGTCCGTGCACACGCGTGTGCCAGGCTGGGGGGGGCAGAGCTGTTGGGGGGGGTCACGAGTGTGCACACGTGTGGTTTTGGGGTGTTTTGGGGTGTTTTTGGGGTGTTCGTGCACACTGAGCCCTCGTGCAAGGCCATGGCGGGGGGGGGGGGGACGACGACAAGAGGGACCCCCAGGCGTGGTGGGCGGGGTCCTGATGGTCCCACAGCCCCTCCCCCAAATTCAGGGGGTTCCCCCCCAAAGGATTCCAGGGTCCCCCCCCGGTGTCGGAGCCCTCCCTGTTCCCCAGGGCCCCCCCTGGATGTTGGGAGCCCCCCAAGTTCAGGGGTCCCCATGAACGCCGGCGTCCCCCTCCCCCCCCCAATTCCAGCTCACCCCCAAACTCCGGGGTCCCCCCAAATTCCAGGCTGCTCCCTGCACTCAGGGTCCCCTCAGATATTGGAGTCCCCTCAAATGCCGGGTGACCCCCCCCCCTCCCCCCTTTCCCCCCACCAAATCCAGTCCCACCCCCACTCCAGGGGTCCCCCTGAACTCCCGGTGCCCCCAGATCTTTCCAGTTGCCCCCCTGACCCCCGCATTTCTCTCCCCTCCCCCCTTCAGCGGGCACCACGTACATTTTCGGCAAGGGGGGGGCCCTGATCACCTACACGTGGCCCCCCAATGACCGGCCCAGCACCCGCGCGGACCGGCTGGCCCTGGGCTTCAGCACCCGGCAGCGCGACGCGGTGCTGCTGCGCGTGGAGAGCGCGGCCGGGCTCGGAGACTTCCTGCAGCTCCACATCGTAAGGGATGGGGCTGGGGGGGGGCCAAAAATTGGGCTACGGGGGTGCTGTGGGGGCTGGGAGGAGCTGGGGGTACGGCGGTGTCGGTGGGTCTGGGGGTACAGGGGGTGCAGAGGGTCTGGGGGTGCTGCTGAGGGTGGGGGGCGTGGCTGGGTTCCTGCAGGTCTATGTTTTTGTGGGGGGGGGGGGGGTTGAAATTGGGGTACGGGGGTCCTGGGGGGGGGGGGCTCTGGGGTGTAGGGGATCTTCAGGAGATCCCCAGGGGTTCCTGGGAAAGGCTGGGCTTGGTGACTTGCAGCAGCTCCAGATGGTAAAGAGGGGCCAAAAGGAGGGATTGGGGGGTTTGGGGGCACGGGGGGGGGGGGGGCAGGAGGGTTTGGGGGCACGGGGGGGGGCTCTGGGGGCTCCTGTTAAAAGCCGGATTTGGTGACTTCCCCCATCGTAAAAGGGGCCAAATCTGGGGTGCAGGGAGGGGTCTGGGGGTCATTCCCTGGCGGGGGGTCCGTGGGATGGGCACCCACCGGTGCCCTCCCCCCCCCACCCCCTCTCCCCACGCAGGTCCAGGGGGCCGTGGGGGTCCTGTTCAACGTGGGCACCGAGGACATCGCGCTGGAGGAGCGGGGGGCGGCCGTCAGCGATGGGCGCTTCCACGTCGTCCGCTTCACGCGCAGCGGCGGCAACGCCACGCTCCAGGTGGACGGCGGCCCCCTGCACGAGCGCTACCCGCCAGGTACCCCCCGCCGCGCCCCGGGCACCCCAGGGCCCCCCTGAGACACTGCCAGGTGTTCCCCAGGTATCACAGGGCTCCTAGAGAACCCCACAGGTACCCTCAGGGCTCCTCCAGACCTGCCAGGTATTCCCCAGGTACCCCCAGGGCTCCTCCAGATCCCCCAGGTATCACCCTGGGCACCTCCAGGTACCCTCAGGGCTCCTCCAGACCTCCCCAGGTATCACCCTGGGCACCTCCAGGTACCAACAGGGCTCCTCCAGACCCGCCAGGTATTCCCCAGGTACCCTCAGGGCTCCTCCAGATCCCCCAGGTATCACCCTGGGCACCTCCAGGTACCCTCAGGGCTCCTCCAGACCTCCCCCAGGTATCACCCTGGGCACCTCCAGGTACCCCCCAGGGCTCCTCCAGATCCCCCAGGTATCACCCTGGGCACCTCCAGGTACCCCCAGGGCTCCTCCAGACCCCCCCCAGGTATCACCCTGGGCACCTCCAGGTACCCTCAGGGCTCCTCCAAACCCCCCAGGTATCACCCTGGGCACCTCCAGGTACCCCCAGGGCTCCTCCAGACACCCAAGGGACACCCCAGGTCCTTAGGGACACGCCGTGACACCCCAAATGACACCTTCAGACACCACAGAGACACCCCGAGGCACCTCAGGGTGCTGAGGGACACCCTGGGACACCCCTATGGCATCTGTAGGGACAGGGCACCTCCGGAGCACCGACGGACACCCCACAGCACCCAGAGCCCCCCAACGCAGCCCTCTGGCACTTTCAGACAGCACAGGGACACCCCAGGACACCCCTACGGCACCTGTAGCCCCCCCAAGAGCACCTTCCGCTCCCCCAGCACCCACAGGGCCCCCCCAGAGCCCCCCCCCTAACGAGGGCACTAACGAGGCAGCGCTAACGAGGGGCCCCATGGCCACCCCCCACCCCTCCCCCGCTAATGTCCCCCTAAAGGGCCACATAAACCCCCCCGAGGGCCAACCCCCCCCCCCCCCTTCCCCCCGGTGACACTGGGGCCACCCCACCCTCCGGTGGCACCACGGCCGGGGCTGGGGACATCAGCAGGGTGTCACGGCCGTGGGGACACCGATGGTCACCCCACGGTCACCCGTGGCCGCGCCAGTGGTGACACCCGCGGGTCCCAGCGTGGTGACACTGACGGTGACACCGACGACGAGGCCGCGGCCTCACCGAGGTGCTGCTGCCGGTGGCACTGTGGCCACGCCGACGCGGTGCCGATGGTGACGCCCACGGGTTCGCTGGCAATGAGGCCCCAGTCCCGCCGTGGTGACGGTAACGGGGACACCGTGCTCCCATGGTGACACTGGTGGTGACACCAGCGATGAGGCCGCGGTCACATCGTGGTGACCATGTGGCCACGCGGGGCTGCCATCAGTGGTGCCCCTGGTGATGCCAATGGTGACGGCAGTGGCAGGACCACGGTCCCACCACGGTGACACCGACGGTGACACCGATGTGCCACTAACAATGAAACCACGGCCCCGCCACGGTGGTGCCGACGGCGACACCGATGGCAAGGCCGCAGTGACGCGGTGACACCAGTGATGCCACCGAGACCGCAGTCCCACCACGCTGACACCAGCGGTGCCACCAGCGACGAGGCCACCGTCCCACCCTGGTGACGCTGACGGTGACACCGATGGCAAGGCCACGATCCCACAGCGGTGACACCGAGAGTGCCACCGGCGACGAGGCCGCAGTCCCACCACGCTGACGCCGCCGGCGATGCCGCGGTGCCACCGCCGTGACGCTGCCGCCCCCCGCCCCGCGCCGCCACTGCCGGTGTCCCCGTTGCCCTGCCCCGTGTCCCCGTAACGCTCTTCTCCTCCCTCCGAAGGCAGCGGGGACAGCGAGCGGCTGGCGCTGGCGCGGCAGCGCATCCCCTTCCGCCTGGGGCGGGTGGTCGATGAGTGGCTGCTCGACAAAGGTAACGGCAGCGAGCGCCCCCCACACCTGGGCACCCCCACACCTGGGCACCCCCCCCACACACCTGGGCACCCCCCCCACACACCTGGGCACCCCGCTGTGGCCGGGACCCAGAGATTTGGGGTGCCAGGTGTCTGGAACCCACCGATTTGGGGAGTGTCTGGGACCCCCAACACCTGGAGGCTCCCACACCTGGGCACCGCCACACCTGGGCACCCCGGAATGTGGGGGGCCGGCTGTCTGTGGGCCACACGCCCCTCCCCCCCCCCCCCCGGGCGCTCAGGTGTCCCGGACCCACCTGTTTGGGGTCCCAGGTGTTCGGGATCCCGGCATTTGGGACCCCGATTGTTTGGGGGATGCGGTACCTGGGCCCCACAGGTGTCCAGGAGCCACGTCCCGGAGGACCCCGTTGTCCAGGGACCCCCAGGTGTCCGGGGAGGGACCCCAGGTGTTGGGGGAGGGGCCAGCCCCTGCCCCGCCCCCTCATTACCTGGTTAAAGGGACGCTAACGCACCTAACGGCCCCCCTAAACCGCGCTGAGCCCAGAGCCCCCCTAAAGCCGCATAAACCCGCTAAACCCCCTAACCCGCACCTGGCCAGGGACTGCCCGGGGCCGGGGCTGCGCCAGGTGTGCGCAGGACAGGTGCGCGCCAAGGCTGGGGCGTGTGCCAGGTGTGCGCCAGGTGTGCGCCAGGTGTGCGCCAGGTGTGCGCCAGGTGTGCGCTATGGCTGAGGCGTGCCCCAGGCGTGCCCCAGGCGTGCACCGGGTCTGTGCCATGGCACCAGGTTGTGCGCAGGACAGGTGCGCGCCAAGGCTGGGGCGCGTGCCAGGTGTGCGCCAGGGCCAGGTGTGTGAGCTAGGTGTGCACCAGGGCGTGTGCCAGGTGTGCGCCAGGGCCAGGTGTGTGAGCTTGGTGTGCACCAGGGCGTGCGCCAGGTGTGCGCCAGGTGTGCGCCAGGTGTGCAGCAGGGCCAGGTGCGCGTGAGGAAGGTGCACAGGTGCGTCTCACGCTGCCAGGTGCGCACAGGAGCCGCCCCAGCCTCGAACGCCCCGGCCCCGCCCAGGCAGGGCCCCTGCCCCTCCCTCCCCCCACCCCCGCCCCAACTGACCCAAAATTGGCCCGAATTGAGCCCGAGCGGAGCCGGGGGCCGGGGGGGGCGTTGGGGTCCCTTTAACTGCCCGGGGGGGGGAGGGGGTGGGGGTGGAGGGGTTCTGGGGGGGGGGGGGGCACGGCTGCTCCTCGTGCGAGGCACACCCAGGTGTGCCCCCGGTGTGGGGGTGAGGGCGGGGGACGGTGGCGGGGTGGGGGTGGCGGGGTGAGACAGGTAGGGCAGTGCGGGGGTGTGCCAGGTGTGCCAGGTGTGCCAGGTGTGCCAGGTGTGCAGCTGCCCCTCTCCATCCAAGGGGGTGTGTGTGGGTGGGGTGACAGTGTCAGGGTGACCCAGCTGTGCCAGCTGTGCCAGGTGAGCCCCCAGGCCGGCAGCTGCCCCTCTCCATCCATGGTGGGGGGGGGGGGCGGGGTGCGTGAGGGTGCTGGGGCTGCCAGGTGACGCAGGTGACGCAGGTGAGGCGGGTGCCAGCTGTGCCAGCTGTGCGAGCCCCCCCTCTCCCCCCAGGCCGGCAGCTGACCATCTTCAACAGCCAGGCGCGCGTGCGGGTGGGGGGCCGGGACCGCGGCCGCCCCTTCCAGGGGCAGCTCTCGGGGCTCTACTACAACGGGCTGAAGCTGCTGGCGCTGGCGGCCGAGGGACACCCCCGCGTGCGGCTCGAGGGGGACCTGCGGCTCGTGGGGGACCCCCCGCCACCCCCCCGCGCCCCCCGGCGCCACCCCCCGCGCCCCCCGACATGGCCACCACCATCATGGAGACCACCACACCATGGCCACGACCACCACCCGCCGCGGGCGCTCGCCCACCCTGCGCGACACCGTCGCCCAGGTGAAGCGGGAGGGGTGGGGGAGGGTTGGGAAAGGGGGTCTGGGGGGGTAAATGGGGAGAGGGGGGGTCGCAGGGACGGGTAAATGGGGAGAGGGGAATCGGGGGGGGGGGATATTGAGAGAGGGTCCTGCTGAAGGCAGGGTGTGGGGGGAGAGGGAGGTTTGGGGGGGATAAAAGGGGGGAGGGTCTGCCAGGAGATTGGGGGGGGTTGGGGGCTCTGTGGGAGGACCCCAGAGAGAAGTTGGGGGGGCCACCCTGAACACCTGGGTGCGCTCAGGTGACACCCCGGCCCCCCCCCTCCCCCATGGCACAGGGGGGTCTCTGGGGGGGGGGGGGGGGGGGGAATGAGGGGGGGTTTGGGGGTCCCCAGGCCCACGCTGAGCCCCGGTGTCCCCCCAGAACACGGACGATCTGCTGGTGGCCTCGGCCGAGTGTCCGAGCGATGACGAGGACCTGGAGGAGTGTGAGCCGGGCACAGGTGGGTGCTGCTCCGGGGCCCCGGGCACGCGCGTGTGACACGGCCTCGCACACGCGCGTGACACGGCCGCAGAGCCCGGGGCTCTTCCCTGCCCCCATCGGCGGGGGTGAGACCCCCACGCAGGCAGGGGGGGGGGGGGCTGCGACACCTCGCACCCACAGGTGTGGGGGCGTCGCACAGGCACAGGTGGGGGGGGTGTGGGTGTTGCACACGCGTGTGAGCAGGGAACGCGCCAGGCTGCTCACGGGGCACGGGCGGGTATGGGAGCTGCTCACGCACCTGGACAGGTGTGCGCACACACACACACGCACACACCTGGACAGGTGTGCACACACACACACACACACACCTGGACAGGTGTGCACACACACCCCCCCCACACACACTGGACAGGTGTGCACACACACACCCACACACACCTGGACAGGTGTGCGCACACACACCCACACCTGGACAGGTGTGCGCACACACACACACGCACACACCTGGACAGGTGTGCGCACACACACACGCACACACCTGGAGAGGTGTGCACACACACCTGAACTCTGCACACACACACCTGCACAGGAGCTGCTCACACACAGACACAGGTGTGCACACACCTGAACTGCTCCCACGCACACCTGTGCTGGACAGGAGCTGCTCACACACCTGGACAGGTGTGCACAGACACACACACACGCACCTGGACAGGTGTGCACACACACAGCCCCCCCCGAACTCTGCACACACACACCTGCACAGGTGTGCACGCACACCTGACCTCACACGCACTCCCACAAACGCAGCCCCCCCGCACACCCAGCTGCCCCCCCCTTGCACACCCAGCTGCCCCCCCCCCCGCACTCGCCCCCCACCTGTGGCCCCGCCCCCACCTGCACACGTGTCCCCGCCCATTCCGAGCACACACCTGAGCCCGGGGGCCGTGCAAGCCCCGCCCCCACCCCTGCTACCCCGGACGGACGGGACGGACGGACGGACACTCGGACGTTTGGACGCTCGGACACTCGGACAGGGAGGACCCCCCGGTCTGGGGTCACCCCGTGTGACGCTGTCACGCGTTTGCTGCCGCCGGGACCTCAGCGAGGACCCTCCCCTCCCCCCCTCCCCCGCAGTGTCACACGGGGCTCCCCGAGCCCGGACACCCCCCCTTGGACACCCCGGGTGTCACCTGGACACTGGACACCCCCCCCGGACACCTGGGGCCTCACCCGGCACCCACAGGTGTCACCTGGACACCCGGGTGTGTCCCACCCCGGCACCCACAGGTGTCACCTGGACACCCGGGTGTGTCCCACCCTGGCACCCACAGGTGTCCCCCCTGGACATCTGCGTCCCCCCTCGGACACCTGGGTGTCCCCCCCCCAGCACCCACAGGTGTCCCCTGGACACCCCGGTTCCCCCCAGACCCCATTTGTGGGGGAGGGGTGGCAGCAGTCAGGGGAAGGGGGGAGGAGCGGGGACAGACGGACGGACGGACAGCGGACGGACAATGGCTGGACAATGGACGGATGATGGATGGACAGTGGATCCATGGATGGATGGATGGGGATGGGGACGGATGCGAGGATGGGAGGATGAGTTCGAGGCTGGGCTGCATCCAGGATGGACGCACGGATGGATTTAGGGATGGACGACACACGGACAGATGGCTGGATACCTGTGGCATGGCTGGATTCAGGAATACGGCTGGATTTGGGAATGGATGATTTGAGGATGGGTGGACACACGGATGGATTTTGGGATGGACGGGTGGATGGACAGACGGACGCACGGTGAACGGGTGGATCCGTGGAGAGCTGGACAGGTGGATGGACAGATGGACACAGGGGTGGGTGGACAGGTTCAAGGACGGATGGCTGGATCTGAGGGCGGATGGACACAGGGATGAATGGACACAGGGACGGATGGACACAGGGATGGATGACACAGGATGGATGGACAGGCAGATTCAAGACAGATGCTGGACCTGAGGAGTGGACGGACGCGTGGCCAGGTGGCCGCAGAGGTGGATTTAGGGATGGATGGATTGAGGATGGACGGATGGACGGACGGACGGATGGATGGATTTAAGGCTGGCAGGATGGCCACAGGGATGGCCAGATGGCCACAGGGATGGCCAGGTGTAGGGCTGGGCAGGGGGGTGGATGGATGGACGGACGACGGACGGACGGATGATTTCAAGGATGGATTCAGGGATCCACAGATGATTTAGGGTTGGACAGATGGTTCATGGATGGATGGACGGATGGATGGACTCAAAGGTGGAGAGACAGATGGCAGGTTCAGGGATGGAGGGATGGAAGGAAGGACAGATGGATGGACGGATTCAAGGATGGATTCAAGGATCCAGGGATGGATTTAGGGATGGACAGACGATTCATGGATGGATGGATGGATGGACGGATGGATGGATCCAAGGCTGATGGCCAGTGGCCGGTGGCTGATGGCCGGCGGTGGCCGGTGGCCAGTGGTGGCCGCGGGTGGCCGGGGCCGGCCGGGGCCGGGCGCTGGCGCCGCAGGGGGTGGCCGCGGCACTTCTCACCGAGTGTCTCTTCTCTTCTTTTCTTTTTGTTCTTTTTTTCTCTTTTTTCTCTTTCTCTCGTTTTTTGTGTGCTTTCCCTTCCTTCCTGCAATTTCTTTTTCCTCCACGCTAAAATCACCCGGCCCCATCCCGCGATGTAAGTTGACGGCAGCGCCGCGGTTTGCTCTTAAAAACAAAAAAAACCGAGAAAAAAAAAAAAAAAAAAAAAAGTAGCGGAATTAGCTAAAAATGCAGAGAAAAAAAAAAAAAAAAAAAAAAAAAAGTAACCTAGAGCGGAGCTGGCGCGGAGGCGGCCGGAGGCGGCGGGGGGGGGTCGGGGGGCGCAGCGGGGCGCGGCGGCGGGGGCTGACGGGGGTCCCCCCGTCCCCTTTCTGTCTCCGCAGGCGGGGAGCTGGTGCTGCCGGCGTCCCCGGGCCCCCCCGCGCCCCCCGCCGCCCCCCGCGCCCCCCCGGGCTGCGGCCCCGACTGCGACGAGCCCTCGGGCTTCGCCTCGGGGGAGGCGGCGGACCCCGACCCCGACCCCGGCCGCGCCCCCGGCCCCGAGCAGCCGCCGGCCGACGACGAGGACTTCGCGGGGCTGGGGGGCGGGGGGAGCCCCGAGGCCGCCGCCCCCCCGGCGGCCACGGCCGCGCCCCGCGGCGCCGGGACCGAGCCCACGGTGGCGGGCGCGGCTCCGCCCGGGCTGGTGCCGGCGGGCGAGCGGCACCCGCGGGAGGGCGCGGGCGGGGGGCGGCGCGGGGGGGGCTCGGCGCCTCCCGTGACCCGGCGCCCCCCCGTGCCCCCCACAGCCGCGCCCGGAGCGGTGGAGGTGGTGCGGGAGGCGGGCGGCACCACCGGCATGGTGGTCGGCATCGTGGCGGCCGCCGCGCTCTGCATCCTCATCCTGCTCTACGCCATGTACAAGTACCGCAACCGCGACGAGGGCTCCTACCAGGTGGACCAGAGCCGCCACTACATCGGGGCCGCCCCCGCCGCGCCCGGGGGGGGCCCGGGAGGGGCCCCCGGCGCCGCGTCCCCGACCCCGCCCGCCGGGACCCCCAAGGAGAAGGCGGCCCCCGCGCCCCCCAAGGCGCCGGGCAAAGCGCGGCGCAACAAGGACAAGGAGTACTACGTGTGAGGGGGGGGTCTCCACGCGTGTCCCCCGACCCACCCCCCCCTTCCCCCGGCCGCCGCCCCTCGGGGGGAATGTCACCTGCCCGCCCCCCCCCCCCCGACCCCGCAGCGGGGGCGCCTCTGTGGTCTCTCTCTCTCTGTGTGTGTGTCCCCCCCGACCCCGCCGCGGGAACGGGGGGCGGCGCGCGGGGAGGGGGCGCGGGGGGCGCGCGGGACCCCCCAGCCTGGGGTGCGGGACCCCCCCCACCCCTCCCGAGAGGGGCGCGGGACTCCCCCCCCCCCCCCAACCGCCCCCCTCCCAACCTCGGATCGGTTTTTTACCGCCCCCCCCCCCTCGCCCCCTCCCCGGGTATTTCTTTGGGTTTATTTTTTAATTTCGAGAGCCCCGATTGGCGTCGGGACCCCCCGGGGTCCTGCCGGGACCCCCCCAAATGCCCCCCCAGGAATCCCTCCGAGCCCCCCCCGGGCCGCCCCCCCGCCGCGCACAGAGGAATACACGGTTCTATACTTCGTACAGCGGCTCCGCCTCTTCCTGCGCCGCCCCCGGGACCCCCCCCCGGCGCCCCCCGAATCCCTCGGGACCCCCCAACCTCCCCCACCCCCCTCCCCCCGGGGTGATCCCAGCCCTCCCCTCCGCCAGGGGGCGCCGCCGCCTCCCCCTCAGGTCCCGCCCTTGCCATGACGTCACTGCGGAGGCCCCGCCCCCTCCGCCCACCCGTGGCGCTTCCGCCCCGCGCGCGGGACCGGCGCGAGGAGCGCGCGGAGCCGTGACCCCCCCGTGACCCCTCCGTGACCCCCCCGTGACCCCTCCGTGACCCCTCCGTGACCCCGCTCATGGACGGGGAGGGGGAGGGGGAGGGGGCGTCCGCCCCGCCGGGCACTACCGGTGAGGGGGCGGGGCCACGGGAGAGGGCGGGGCCGTGATTCCGGGTCGTGGGACCCCCACCCCCCCCCGTGGGTGGGGGGCGTGGGGCGCTTTGGGGGCCGTGAGACCCCCGGGGGAGGGTGTGGGATGCTTTGGGGGGTGGTCTGGGGGTGCGTGTGGCTGTGGGACCCCCGTGAGTCCTTTGGGTCTGTCCCTGGGGGGGTCCCGGGGGGTGTGTCAGTCTGTGGGTGGGGGTCCCGAGTGGGTTTGGGGGTCCCTGGGGTCTCACTGCCCCCGCCCCCAGCCGTGCTGTCCCTGCCGGACGGGACCGCGCGGTGTGTGTTGGGGTGGTCCCCGTGGGTGTGTCGCTCCGGGGGTGGGTGTGGGGCGGTGCGGGGGTCCCCGGGGGTTGGTGCGGGGGTCCCGGGGGGTGGCACAGCCCCCTCGTTGCCCCCCAGCCCTGCTGTACCTGCCGGACGGGTCGGCGCTGCCGCTGCCGCTGGAGCCGCCCCCGGGCCCCACGGCCGCGGAGCTGCTGCGCCGCCTGCAGGGGGCGCTGCGCCTCCCGCCCGCCGCCGGCGACGCCCTCGCGCTGTGGCTGGGGTCGGAGCTGCTCGGTGAGGGGGGACGGGGGGGGACAGGGGGGGCATGGGGGGGATGGGGGGCATGGGGGGACATGGGGGGATGGGGGGACATGGACAGTGAGGGGGTCACAGCTCGCGGGTCGGAGCTGCTCGGTGAGGGGGGACAGGGGGGGACGGGGGGGGATGGGGGGCATGGGGGTACATGGGGGGGATGGGGGGGCATGGGGGGACATGGGGGGATGGGGGGCATGGGGGGCATGGGGGGATGGGGGGACATGGACAGTGAGGGGGTCACAGCTCGCGGGTCGGAGCTGCTCGGTGAGGGGGGGACAGGGGGGACAGGGGGGACAGGGGGGACATGGGGGCATGGGGGGACATGGGGGGGCATCGGGGACATGGGGGGCATGGGGGGATGGGGGGAACATGGTCAGTGAGGGGGTCACAGCTCGCGCTGTGGCTGGGGTTGGAGCTGCTCAGTGAGGGGTGACGGGGGGACATGGGGGGCGTGGGGGGCATGGGGGGCATGGAGGGCATGGGGGGACATGGGGGGACATGGGGGGATGGGGGGACATGGGGGGCATGGGGGGACATGGGGGGACATGGGGGGATGGGGGGACATGGGGGGCATGGGGGGACATGGACAGTGAGAGGGTCACAGCTCGGGGGTCGGAGCTGCTCGGTGAGGGGGGACAGGGGGGACATGGGGGGACATGGGGGACATGGGGACATCGGGGGACATGGGGATGGGGGACGGGGGGGACATGGGGACATCAGGGGGACACGGGGACAGGGGGGACAGGGGGACATCAGGGAGACATCAAGGGGACATGGGGGCGACGGGGGGAACATGGACAGTGAGGGGGTCACAGCTCGCGCTGTGGCTGGGGTCAGAGCTGCTCGGTGAGGGGGGACGGGGACAGGGGGGACGTGGGAACATCAGGGGGACATGGGGACATCGGGGGACACGGGGACAGGGAGGACAGAGGGGGACATGGGGACATCAGGGGGACATGGGGACATCGGGGGACACGGGGACAGGGGGGACAGAGGGGGACATGGGGACATCAGGGGGACATGGGGGCGACGGGGGGAACATGGACAGTGAGGGGGTCAGAGCTCGCGGGTCGGAGCTGCTCGGTGAGGGGGGGACGGGGGGAGATGGCCATGGGGGGGACATGGACATGGGGACCTGGGGAACATGGGGGGCATGGGGGGACATGGGGGGGCACATGGGAACATGGCGATGTGGGGAACATGGGGTCACAGCTCGGTGGTGATCGGGGCTGCTGGGTGAGGCGGGGACATTGCAGGGTCCCGTGGGGGACAGGGAGAGGGGAGGATCCCCCCCGAGGATGGGCTGGGGGGTCCGTGAGCCCCTGTGCTGGGTGCCTGTAGGGGTCCCCGTGGGTCGCTGGGCCCCTGTGCCCATGGGGGTCCCCATGGGGGTCTCCGCGGGTCCCCAAGTGGGTGCCAACCCCGTGTCCCCCCCCCCCAGAGGTGCAGCTGAAGCCGCGGCACCGACCCCTGCGCCTGGTCCGGCACTGGCCGGAGCTGCTGCTGCGCTTCAGCCTCGGCTCGCCCGCGGCCATCGCCCAAGGTGAGGGGTGGGGGGCCCGACGAGGGCGTCCCATGGGGTGGGAGGGTCCCCTCGAGGGTCCCCCGGCCCCGCTGACCCCCTGCTCCCCCCAGATGAGCCGTGTCTGCAGCTGCGCAGGAACGTGTTCTTCCCCAAGAGCCGGGAGCTGGAGGTGACGGGGGGACACGGGGGTCCCCAGTGTGGGGGGGATCTATGGGAGGGGTACGTGGGGGACCCTGGGGGGTGGAGGGTGGGGCTTGAGGTGGTGCAGGGGTCACTGTGGGTGAGCGGGGGTCTCTGTGGGTCACAGCTGCAGGAGGAGGAGCTGCTGCGGTTGCTCTATGAGGAGGCGCGGGAGCAGCTGCAGGGGGGCCGCTACCCCGTGGACCCCCCCGAGGCGGCCGAGCTGGGGGGGCTCAGCTGCCGCCTGCGCCTGGGACCCTTCGAGCCCGGCCGGCACACGGAGCTCAGCCTGAGGTCAGCACCGGCCGGACCCCGCCCCACATGCGGGACCCCCACCCGTGGGAACCCCCTGGGACTCCTCCTGAGACCCCCCCAGGGGCATCCCTTGGGACCCACCCCCTGCGGGCACACCTGGGACCCCCTGCCCCGAGACCCTCCCACGCTACCACCCTCCAACTCGGACCCATACCTGGGACACCCCCATGGGACCCCCACCTGTGGGACCCCCACCCATGGGACACACCTGGGGCCCACCCACCGAACCCCTCTGGGACCGCCCCACCCCATGGGACCCCCACCCCCTGACCACACGGTACCCCCCGACCCCCACGCTCCCCCCGTGCCCCCCCCCCGGCCCCTGTGTGACCCCTCCTGACCCCCCCCCTCCCCCCGTGTCCCCCCCCCAGGCCGCTGCTGGGGGAGCTGCTGCCGCCGGGTCCTCCGGCCCGCTGGGGGGCGCTGTTCCGGCGCTCGCGCGAGCCGGGCCCCGCCCAGCGGCTGCTCGAGGCGTTCGCGCATGCGCCGGGCCCCGAGGCGCCCCCTGCCGGATTGTACCGCGACTTCCTGCGCCGCTGCCACGCCCTGCCCGGCTACGGGTGAGGGGGGCGGGGGGACCCCGATCAGAGACCCCCCCATGGGACACCTCAGTGCGACACCTCAGTGGGACACCTCAGTGGGACACCCCCAGACCCTCAGCGAACCTCACAAAGACCCGCCCCAGACCTCAGGGACACGCCCAGGCACCACCCAGACCCCCAGGGAAACGCCCAGGTTAACGAGGAGCACCTCGGGTCACCGGGAAACCCCAAAAGAACCCCTCGTGCACCCCCCCTAAAGCCCCCAGAGACACCTAATGAGCCCCACAGACCCCCAGGGACCCTCCCCCCGGGAACCCCCAGTATCTGGGCCCCACTGAGTCCCCCCAGCCCCCCAAGTTTCTTGCTAGCCAGGCCCTGAGGCCCCCAGCATCTTGTCCCTCCCGAGTCACACCACGTTGCACCTGGAGACGCAGGAATTTGGGGGGCACCCCGGAGTTTGGGGGTGACCCACGTGTGTCCTGGCCCCCCCTCCAGGTGCGCCTTCTTCCCTGGAGCCATCGAGCGGCCCTCGGGGGGGCTGCTGGCCCGGGGGGGGCTGCGCCCCGTCAGCGTCGCCGTGGGGCTCGAGGGGGTCACCATCATCGACCCCCGCCAGAAGGTATTGGGGGGGCTGGGGGGGCTGCCTCGGGCCCATGAGGGGCTGGGGGGCAGGATGGGGGTCAGGGGGGCACCGTGGGGCTGATCCCCCCCCCCCCGTGCCCCCCAGCACGTGCTGCTGTCCCTGACGTACCCCGAGCTCTGCTGGGAGCTGGTGGGGGCCGTGGGGCAGGACGGGGACCCCACGGGGCAGGACGGGGACCCCACGGAGCCCCCCCAGCTCTGGCTCGAATTTGATGGGGACCACGAGGGAGCCCCCGTGAACCGACTGCTGCGCGTGTTCTCCCCACAGGTGCGACCCACGGCAGGCGGGGGTCCTGGGGAGGGAAGGTGGGGGGCACCAGGGCGATGGTTTGGGAGCACTTTAGGGGGCAGTTGGGTGGGGTCCTTGGGGGGCCAGTTTGGGTATGTTTGGGGCTGGTTTGGGGATCCTGGGAGGCTCGGTTTGAGGGGTGTGAGGGGAGAGTTTGGTGTCGATTTGGAGGTGCCTGGGGGACAGGGGAGCTTGGGGATCCCTGGGGTTGTTTTGGGGATCCTAAGGGAGTGGGTTGGGGGTCCCTGGGGGGTGTCCCGGGGTGGTTGGTTTCGGTATCTCTGGGGTGGTTTTGGGGGTCCCAAGGGGGTCGGTTTGGGGGTTCCTGGGGGGTATCCCGGGATAGCTGGTTTGGGTATTCCTGGGGTGGTTTTGGGAGTCCCAAGGGGGTCGGTTTGGGGGTCCCTGGGGGGTGTCCCGGGGTGGTTGGTTTGGGTATCTCTGGGGTGGTTTTGGGGGCCCGTGGGGTGGGTTTGGGGGTCCCAAGGGGTTCGGTTTGGGGATCCCAAGGGGGTCGGGTTTGGGGGTCCCTGGGGTGGTTTTGGAGATCTTAAGGGGGTGGGTTTGGGGGTCCCAAGGGGGTCGGTTTGGGGGGCCCTGGGGGGTCGGTCTGGGGATCCCAAGGGGGTCGGTCTGGGGGTCCCTGGGGGGTCGGTTTGGGGGGTCCCTGGGGCGGGTTTGGGGATCCTAAGGGGGTGGGTTTGGGGGTCCCTGGGGCGGGTTTGGGGATCCTAAGGGGGTGGGTTTGGGGGTCCCTGGGGCGGGTTTGGGGATCCTAAGGGGGTGGGTTTGGGGGTCCCTGGGGCGGGTTTGGGGATCCTAAGGGGGTGGGTTTGGGGGTCCCTGGGGCGGGTTTGGGGATCCTAAGGGGGTGGGTTTGGGGGTCCCTGGGGCGGGTTTGGGGATCCCAAGGGGGTCGGTCTGGGGGGTCCCGCAGGCGGAGCTGATGAGCGCCCTCATCGAGTGCTGCATCGAGCTGGGCGGGGCGGCCCCGCCCCCCGAGGGGAAAGCCCCGCCCACCGAGGATCAAGCCCCGCCCACCGAGGATCAAGCCCCGCCCACCGAGGATCAAGCCCCGCCCACCGCCTCCGAGGCCGAGCCCCGCGGCGCGCGCGGCGCCCCCTTGCGGCGGCAGCAGAGCGTGACGCGGCCCCGCCTGCAGCGCCTCGCGACCATCGACTACGTGCGGGACGGTGCGACAGGCGACATGGGGGGACAGGGGACACACGGGGTGACCCCGGCGTGCGGGACGGTGCGACAGGCGACATGGGGGGACAGGGGACACACGGGGTGACCCCGGCGTGCGGGGGGACAGGGGACACACGGGGTGACCCCGGCGTGCGGGACGGTGCGAGAGGCGACATGGGGGCACAGGGGACACACGGGGTGACCCCGGCGTGCGGGACGGTGCGACAGGCGACATGGGGGCACAGGGGACACACGGGGTGACCCCGACGTGCGGGACGGTGCGACAGGCGACATGGGGGGACAGGGGACACACGGGGTGACCCCGGCGTGCGGGGGGACAGGGGACACACGGGGTGACCCCGGCATGTGGGGGCACAGGGGACACACGGGGTGACCCCGGCGTGCGGGACGGTGCGACAGGCGACATGGGGGGACAGGGGACACACGGGGTGACCCCGGAGTGCGGGACGGTGCGAGAGGCGACATGGGGGGACAGGGGACACACGGGGTGACCCCGGAGTGCGGGACGGTGCGAGAGGCGACATGGGGGGACGGGGGACACACGGGGTGACCCCGGCGTGCGGGGGGACGGTGCGACAGGCGACATGGGGGGACAGGGGACACACGGGGTGACCCCAGCATGCGGGGGCACAGGGGACACATGGGGTGACCCCGGCGTGCGGGACGGTGCGACAGGCGACATGGGGGGACAGGGGACACACGGGGTGACCCCGGCATGTGGGGGGACAGGGGACACACGGGGTGACCCCGGTGTGCGGGGGGACGGGGGACACACGGGGTGACCCCGGCATGCGGGACGGTGCGACAGGCGACATGGGGGGACAGGGGACACACGGGGTGACCCCGGCATGCGGGGGGACAGGGGACACACGGGGTGACCCCGGCGTGCGGGACGGTGCGACAGGCGACATGGGGGGACAGGGGACACACGGGGTGACCCCGGAGTGCGGGGGGACAGGGGACACACGGGGTGACCCCGGTGTGCGGGACGGTGCGACAGGCGACATGGGGGGACGGGGGACACACGGGGTGACCCCGGCATGCGGGACGGTGCGACAGGCGACATGGGGGGACGGGGGACACACGGGGTGACCCCGGCGTGCGGGACGGTGCGACAGGCGACATGGGGGGACGGGGGACACACGGGGTGACCCCGGCATGCGGGGGGACAGGGGACACTGGAGAGCCTGCAGGGACAGAGCGGGGACAGGGACACACACACGGGGACCCTGCAGGGACAGAGTGGGGACGGGGGGGACAGGGGGACACACACGGGGTGACCCCAGCGTACGGGGGGACAGGGGGCACGGGGTACAGGGGGGTCTGGGGGGACATGGTGGGGACACAGGGGAGCCCGAGGCGGTTCCTGCCCTAAATCCCACCCCAATTATCCCCCCCCAGGGCAGGAGCTGCGGCGGGTGAAGCCCCCCCGGCGCTCGGCGTCCTTCTTCACGCGGGGGGGGGCCGGGGGCGGCTCCTATCGCCCCGTGGCGGGGGGGACAGCGGGGGCTGGGTCCGAGCAGGGCTGACCCCCCTGGGCCCCCCCAAACCCCTCCCAGTTCAGACTGGGAGCACTGGGAGCCCCCCACACCTCCCCCCTCTTTGTACTCACCACGCCAATAAACCGCACTGCGCCCCCTCCCCTCACACCCCCCCCTCCACCATCCAGGGTTTGGTGGAATTTGGGGCCTTTTGGGGAAGGTCTGGGCTAATTCGGGGCAGTTTGGGGCAAATCGGGGTAGATTTGGGGCTAATCCAGAGCAGTTCGGAACAAGTTTGGGGATGATTCAGGGTGATTTGGGGCAGATCAAAGCTGATTCAGGGTGATTTGCAATTAATTTGGGGTGTTTGGGGATAATTCGTGGCACTTTCGAGTCAGTTCGGGATATTTGGGGCCGGTTTTGGCTAATGCAGGGCATTTTCCAGACAATTCCTGGGGGTCTGAGGCCAGTTTCAGGGGAGTTGGGACACTCCACGGAGCTTTGGGGCCCATTCCAGGGGGTTTGGGACAAGCCACAGCAGTTTGGGGCCAGTTGTGGGGGGTTTGTGGCCAACGCAGCCAAATGGCGGCCCCACGTGAGCAGCGGCCATTTCGGGCTGGGGACACGCGTGTGTCACACATGTCACACATGTCACACGTGTCACACGAGTCAGGGGGTCCTCTATTGCGGGGAGCCCCCCTCATTAGCACTAACAAGGCTTTTAGGGCAAATCCCACCATTTTTGGGGCAAATCCTGCTGATTTTCGGGCATCGCTCATTGTCCGTTTGGGGACCTTCACAAAACCACCCCGAATTCCCCAATTTCACTGTTTAACCCCATTTCCCGCCCCCTTTTCCTTCCCAGCAGGGCTGCATGTAACCAAAATTCCACATTTTCTACCCATAAACCCCACACGCCTCCACTCTGCGGCAAAACCGCCTCCGTCCCAAATAACTTCATTTTCTTAAGGTGCTTTTTAGAAAATGGGAAGGTTTTTTTTTTAAGGGAGAACCCGGGAGAGTTTTGTGCTGTGGGAGGGGTCAGTGTAACCGGGGCTTAAAGAAGGCGGAGAAATTGCTCTGAAATCCAACATTTACAGGCAAAAAAAAAAAAAAAAAAAAAGAAAAAAAAAAAAGAAGGAAAGAAAGGAAAATATAAATATTTGATGGGTTAAAGAAATGTTTTGGAATAAATATTTCCTGAGGGAAATCGTGGAGGACGCGGGTTCCCCCCCCCGCCTCCCCCCGGGGCCGTTCCTGTGGGGAGGCGCCATTTTGGGGGGGGGGGGGGGGGGAGCGGTTTATGGCTGAATAAAAAAGAGATTTTTGTGAGGGAAATGAGACATTTCTGAGGTAAAACCGGACATTTCTGAGGTAAAAACGGACATTTCTAAGGGAAATGCCACATTTCTGAGGGGAAGTGAAGCATTTTTTGAGACAAACGGGACATTTCTGAGGGAATTAAGACATTGATGAGGTAAGACAGACATTTTCGAGGCAAACAGGACGTTTCTGAGGCAAATCGGACACTTGAGGGAAATCGAACATTTTTGAGACAAATCGGACGTCTCAGAGAGAAATGAGACATTGATGAGGTAAAGCCGAACGTTCCTGAGGGAACTCGAACATTTTCTCAGGGAAATCGGCCACTTCTGAGGGAAATTAAGATTTTCCTGAGGCAACTCGCGCCTTCCTGAGGTAAAATCAAGGAGAAAAGGGTGGGGGTTTTTTTTTTTTAACTCCTCCGTTTCTCCGGACATGCCGGAGGTGACTCGGCGCCTCCCCCGCCACCACTGCGGGAGGGACGCAGCGACCGCGCCGCCCTCCCGCCCCCGGGGCCGCCCCCGCGGCGACTGCGGCAAAGCGAAGGGGGGGGGAGGCCCTGCTGAGGAGCGCGGCCCCTCCGCGTGCGGATCCCTCCGCCGGCCACGTGACGGGGAGCGCTTCACCTCCCCCTTTCCCCTCCGGATCCCTCCGCGGCCGCCCAGCAGCTCAGCGAGTCCCTCCGCGGTCGATTGCATCACCGCTGATCCTTCCGCGGCCAGGACCGCATCACGAATAGTCCCTCCTGGCGAGTCACTCCGCGGACGATTGCATCACCGCTGATCCTTTCGCGGCCAGGACCGCATCACAAATAGTCCCTCCTGGCGGATCACTCCGCGGCCACCATCGCATCACCGCGGATCCCTCCGCCGGATCCCTCCGCCGGATCCCTCCGCCGGATCCCTCCGCGGCCGCTCCCGCCCCCAAACCGCGGCTCTTTTGCCTGTAAATGGGCGTGGGGGAGGGGCAGATTTGAAGGCCGGAGCTGCGGGGGAGGGGGAGCGAGCGGGGGGAGGGGTCTGCGCCCATTTAGCGGCAGTTTGAGGAGACCCGTGGGGGAGGGGACGCGATAAAGTCCCGGCCCCCCCCCTCCCCCCCTCGCCCCTTTTCGTGAGGTAATTTTTGTGTGCAAAGTCGCTGAAAAGGGTCGGGTTTGAAGAAGCTGGAAAGCCTCAAGGAAATGGTGGGTTTGCCTCTAAAACCCACTGAGAAAGGGGGCGGCGGGAGTGGAGGGGCAACCTCCCATTTTGGGTTAAAAAGAGACCGTTTGGGTTAAAAAAGCAGCTGAGGTGGTGCTTTTTGTGGTGCTTTTTGAGGGCAAAATCGGTTTCCTGTGCCCCCAAAATGGCTTAAACTGACCTTAAAGTGCTGTTGAGGCTCTTAAGAAGTTTTAGTCCTACCCCCGTTTAGAAAAAAATTAAAACTGATTTTTTTGTTCTTTGTTGTTGTTGTTCTTTTTTTTTTTTTTTTTTTTTACCTGGGAAAATCTCAATTTTGGTGAAAAGCTGATTCACCTTTTCCATGGAAAATCCCTTAAAAGGGCCCCTCCAGGAGCAGCTCGTGTGAAAAAGGAGCCTTTTGGGGTATTTTCATGCAGAAAACGTGAACTTTGGCCATGCCACTGCTGCTAAAATGATTTTAAATTTTAAATTGGGGCTTAAACCAGCTGTAAATGGGTGAACTATCGCTGTAAAAATTATCATTGAGGTAAATCTTGCCTAAATTCGGGGTATTTTGGGGGAGATCTTCTCCAGCACCTGAAATGGGGGGAAAAAACGCCCACATTTATGGGGGGGGTCTCAATAGTGGAATAACATAAAAAATAATAATAATAACAATAAGGAAATCGTTTCTCCTGCAGGAAACACAAAATGTCGGAACAGCTCCTCCCCCACCCCCCAAATGCCTCGTTGGCTTCGTCAGCAGCTTTAATTAGCCTTAGTGCAGCTTTAATGAATGCTAATTAAAGGTTTGGGGAAGGGGGGAGGTGTCCCCTCCCTGCCAGCACTTTTGGGGTGTCATTTCCTGCCCGGAAACGCCTCAAAATGGAGGAAAAAAAAAAACTCAAAACAACCCCAAAATACCTTAAAAATGCCTCCAAATAGTGGGTTTTATTCGTCTGACTGCAAACAGGGACTCGACATGGCCTGAAGTGGGGTGAAGCGCTGAGGTTTCCGTGCATTTCTGTGGTAAAAAAACAGAAATAAAAATGCTGGTTTGGGCTGTGGCTGGGTAAGGGTGAAAAAAAGGTTTTCAAAGGGTCGTTTTTGGGGGTTTCCTGGGGAACAAAAATCGGTGAAAAGGGGGAAGTTTGGGGTCTGTGAACCCTTCAAGAACTTTATTTCCTCCCCCTAAGCTCGTGACCCATTGGAGCAGAAACGGCGACTTTTGGCAGCGGCCCAGCCCCGTGACGCAGCAAAAACGAAAACGAGGGGAAAATGAATAAAAAAAACCAACCAGCAGCAACCAAAAAAGCTCTAAAACCACCCGGCAAGGTCGAAGCGAGGGATTCTAGGGCAGAATTGGCAAAACCGGACGAAAAAAATCGCTGTTAAATTTAACCATTTTCGTGCTGGTCCATGCGGGGCGGCCAGAGGCCTCCGGCATGGGGGAGGGGGGGGCGGTTTGTGAGGGGAAAA
Source organism: Aphelocoma californica (assembly GCA_028536675.1). NCBI lineage: Eukaryota > Metazoa > Chordata > Aves > Passeriformes > Corvidae > Aphelocoma > Aphelocoma californica. The sequence continues at coordinate 1,146,376 of JAQMYR010000046.1, read as the reverse complement.
AATCAAGGAAGAGGGTAAAAAACGGGATATAATAGGAAAGGAGGGTTTTTCACGTGGGGGCGGTGGATTTTGGGGGCCGATTTTGGGGGCTGCTGCCCTTTTTTGGCGATTTTGGGGACTATTTTGTCGCCCCCGCGGGGGCGGGGCTGGGCCGCTTATAAGGGAGGGCCCCGCGCCGGCAGCGCCCGGCCGAGCAGCAGCCCCGAAACGGCCCGAATTCGGCCCAAAACCGCTCGATTCTGAGCCGAAAGCTCTTAGAGCTGCTCGATTTTATACGAAAAGCTCCTAAAATGGCTTTATTTTCAGCCGAGAGCTCGAGAAATAGATTTATTGCTTACAAAAAGCTCTTAAAGCTGCGATATTTTATAGAAAGAGCTCCTAAGAGCTCTTTTCATAAAAGCGGCTCCTAAATCTTTAAATCTTTATTTAAAGAAAAGAGACAAAAGCTGTTTCCTTTAAGGAAAACTGAGCTCTTGAAGCTGTTTTCTTTCATTAAAATCCTTAAATCGCGGCGATTCCAGTAATGGGAAAAGCCGTAGCGAGCTGGGGCACTTTTAATTGAAAAAAATTAATGGAAAAACCTTTAAAAAGCTCTTAAAGCTGGTTTTAATTTAAAGCAAAGCTCTTCGGGCTGGTTTTTAAGAAATCGCTGCTTTCAAAGCCGATTTCTGGGAGAAAACGCAGCTCTCGCAGCTCTTTAATTCTTAAAGTCTCGTCATTTGCTATTTTCGGAAAGCCGGAGCGAGCTGGGGCGGTTTTAACTAAAAAAGAGCTTTTTAAGCTGCTTTAATTTAAAGAAAGAAAAAGCGCTTGATACGCTGTTTTCTGCTAAAAAAGCTCCTAAATTTGTAATTTTTTAGATTTTTTTTTTTTAATGCTCCTAAAGCAAAATGTGGTTTTGTGGTTTTGTCCCCAGGCGGGGCCGGGCCGGGCAGCGCAGGCGGGGGCGGCCGGTTTGGGGTGAAATGCGGCATTTTCAGGCTCAGGATGGATTGAGAGGAGCCAATTTTGAGGGAAGAGCAGGAAAACTGAAGAGTGAAGATGGAGTCGGCAGGGAAAGGGAAGTTTTTCTTCGCAGTGGCCCCATCTGGGGGGAAAAAAAGGACTTTTTGGTAAAATGGCGGCTGTTGGGCAGGGGAGGAGCAGAGAGAAGAGGAAAGAAAAGGAAAAAAAAAAAAAGACAGAAAATAGAACAAAACCAGATAGAAAATAGAAGAAAAGCAGAAAAGAAAATAGAAAAAAAAATAGAAAAAAGAAAATAGAAAAAAAAATTGGAAAAATAGAAATTGGAAAAAAAAAAAAGAATTGAAAAAACACAGAAAAAGTGGAAAAAAGAAAATAGAAAAGAGAAGAAAATTGGAAAATAGAAGAAAATAGAAAAAAAATAGAAAATTGGAGAAAATAGAAGAAATTAGAAAAAAGAAAATAGAACTAATAGAAAATAGAAGAATATAGAGAAAATAATAGAGAAAATGAAAATAGACTGGAAATAAATAGAAAAAATACAATTGGAAAAAAATACAATTGGGAAAAATGAAACTAGAAAAAAAAGAAAATAGAAAATGCTAGAAAAAAGAAAAACAGAAGTGCTGGAAATTTGAGAAGATGGAAGTGAAAGAAAACAGGGAAAAAAGGAGAAGAGAGAAAAAATAGAAGAGAATAGAAGAGAGGAAAAATGAGAGAAAATCAAAGAGGAATTAGAGGAAAAACTAGAAGCGAAAAATAATGAAAAAAAGAAGGAAAAGGGGAGAAAAAGGAAGAAAAATCCCGATTTGGGCCTCGGAGCCGGGAAAATTCAGGAATTTGAGGAAAATGCCCCAAACGGAGCCGGAGGCAGCGGCCGGGTGAGGCCCCACCCCCACGGGGGTTTGGGAATTTTGGGGGGATTTGGGAGGTTTTGGGGTTTTGTCGTTTCAGGCGCCGCCGCCGTCGCCCCTCCCCCTTCCCCTTTTTTCTATTAAACTCCCCAGAAATGGGGAAAACCCCCCAAATTCCTCCAGCGCCCTCCGGCTCCGCCGCTCCCGCCGGCGCCGCTCAGTAAGTGTCCAAAATCTTCTGTTTTTATCCCGAAGGCGTCGCGCGGGAGGGGCCGGTGATAAAAAAAGGGACAGAAATGATCAAAAAAATGTTTTGGTTTTTTTTGGGGGGGGTGGGGAAAAGGGGAGGGGGTGTCTCGAGTGTTTTTCCCCCTCAGGGAAGCAGCAAAACGCAGGGAAAAAAGGCAAAAAAACGGCGAGAAAAAGCCGAGGAAAGGGAAAAAAAAAAAAAGAGGATTTAACCAAAAAAGGCCAGTCTGCACTCAAAACGCGCTCAGGAGATTCCGGCAGGGATTTGAGGAGAAAACCCCCAGATTTGGGGAATGCAGAGAAGTAAGAGTCGATTTAATTTCATTTTTTGGGGAGGTTGGTTTTTGGGGGGAGGGGGCGGTTTTGGGGTGTTTTCCGCCCTTTCCGCAGCCGCAAGTGAGAGGAGTCAGCAGCATCCAAAAGAAGCTTTTTTGCCCCAAAGTGAAGCTGGAAGAGCAGGAAGGTGGCTCCGGGAGCTTTCCTTAGGAAAAAAGAACGTAAAACCCCCCCAAAACCCCGCGGGGGGAGGGGCTGGAGCAGGCGTGGGGGGAGGGGACAATAATCATGTTTTCAGGTTTTTTCTCCAAAACCAGCAGCAGGAATGGTTAAATTTAGACTTTTGTCCCCAAAACGAGTAAGTGTAGGAGCGAGCAATGGGGGGGAACCTCGAAATTGAGGCAAAACCCCCCCAAATCGGCGGCGGCAGGTACCGGGCGCGCCCCTCCCCCCACCCTGAGCCCCCCGGGACCCGCGCGGGGGCGGGGGGAGGGGAGGGGCGGCGGATTTGGGGCGATTCCGGCCGATTTGGGGCGTCGGGAGGTGGGGGGAGCGCGGGGACCCCCCCGGACGTGGCATGTGGGCACCTCCCGACCCCAAATCCCCCCCAAAAACCGGCGGAAAACCGCGACCATCGGGCGGTTTGACCGATTCGGCCGCTTTTCCCCCCAAAAAATGGTGCTGATAGGGTGTGTTTGGGGGGGGTCTCGTGGGTGTTTTTTGCAGCCCCCGCCGGCCCTGCCCCCGCCAGAGGAGACTCCGAGAGCCAGATTGGGGCAAAAAACCCCCAAAACAGGGTCTGCAGGAACAGTAGGGAGCCAGAAATTGGTATTTGTGCCGCTTTCACCCCAAAATGGGCCGTTCCAGGGATGGAAGGGGAGGGGGAGCTTTGGGTTTGGCCGCTTTCCCCCCCCTCAAAAAGACCCCAAAGTTGCTAAAATTGCCTCAGAATGCGCTGCTGGCAGGGCCCGCCCCCAAGCTGGGAATTTTAACCGAAAAAGGGGCTTTTTCCACCCAAAAAAAGTGCTTAGTCAGCGCCTTCGCGTGGTGCCTGGGGAGGGGGAGGTGCTTTTGAACCGTTTTCCCCGGATTTTCCCCCAAAGCGAAGGGATGGAGGAGCAGGTTTGGGGAATGGGGGGTTGGTGTTGTCTCTCTCCCCTCCCCACAGTGACAGTGCCAAAACC